>CAUYRT010019254.1:0-47816 GCA_963574885.1 Lepilemur ruficaudatus
GGCACATGCCTGTAGTCCCAGCTACTTGACAAAATAATATTGACTTGGGTTTAGGAAAAACTAAGTGCCTTTGATGGTACCGCTACATGTGTGTCCTCTAGGCTGTTGAAAATGTTTAATGTGAGAGAAATTTGCATAGCAATGACATCTAAAGTAATGAGATTACCTTGAAAAAATTAAAAATGAAGTCTCTGTGAGAAACATAGCAAGACCCCATTGCTACAAAAAATAGAAAAATTAGCCAGGTGTGGTGGTGTGTGCCTGTAGTCCCAGCTACTCTGGAGGCTGCGGCAGGAGGATCACTTGAGCCCAGGAGTTTAAGGTTGCCGTGAGCTACAATGACGCCACTGCACTCTACCTGGGGCAAGACTCTGTTTCAAAAAAAAAAAAGAATTAAGAAGGTGAAACATATACCACTATTATATGTCAATAAAAAAAGAATTAAGAAGCTGATTAAAGTCTACTACTAATTATGTAGGCTTTTTATAATACTTAAGTACCCATAACATTTCTCCATTGCAGGCAATCTAATCTACTTTAGACCCTAAATCTATGTTAGGCAGGTTTAGATTATAGAATTTTAAATCCTGATTATCTAAAAAGAACCCCTCATTTCACAGATGAGGAAACTAGAAAGGTCAGTAATTTATCTAGCAAATTTAATTTAGTTATTAGGTTCTAGATTTAGCCTTCGCCCATATTTAAATGTGAAATGTATCACATTTATAAGATTAATTATAATGCATCTATATACAACTGGTTTGTATCAATACCAACTTTTATCTATCTGCCTCAAATGCCTAATTCTAACTCAACAGAGACCATGTTTGATTTAATGTCTTAAAGTAGCTATGTATTTATTTAATAATGTCTAATAAAAGCCATTTCTAATTTCCACAGAACAGCAGTCTGGTTCACAACACTAGCTGAGTGTTAGCTGAGCAACTAACTGGCTTCCACTCAAGCAAAACATCTCCAAAGTTTGGGTGTTAAAAGTTCACTGCCCGTTCAGGCCAAAAAAAAAACAACCTCAAAGGAAGAGAATTATGATTTTCTGAACATAAATTCAATAGTACTAAAATATTTGTTAATTCTCTAAACTTATCTATTTTTTCATGTAACATCTTAAAAATTGTATATACCAATGGTAGCACTTAAGATTCTAGGCATGGTATCTATCTAATAGATGTATTATGAAACTGTAACATATGGTTTATAGAACTCAGGAGAATTCATAAAGAAATAAGACCAATGAGGAAAGAGTCAGTAGTGGGCTCTGTTATAGGACTATTTGATATGAATATAACCCGAATGGTAATTTTAGTGGATTTAAATTATATGATGATGAATAGATAGCAATGAATAGCTGTGCTCTATAAACTCCTGAATACCAACCAAAAAGGAAATGATGACAGCCCTAAAATAAAGCACAAGAAAAAATTTTCTAACTAGTAGAGTGTGGGGTCCTCTACCCAGTATTCCTCTACAGCTGTTTCTAAAATAGAGAGGCTTTTGGTTTTCTTGGTGGGGGATGGGCAGAAGACAGATAGTAACAATATCCACAGCACCTGAATGACACTTGACACAACTAATGGCTCTACGTTCACCCTAGGATTCTGAAGCATAGTCAGTCTGTTGAGAGAAGAGGAGAGAGGAATCATAGTCCCTCTGTTAAGGAGGGTCCATTCACCTTGAGTCATGCAATGACCATGATTCCAAAAGACCAACCAAATATTACCAAGTGAGCAGGCTGCTGGGACAATTACAGAAACGAGATTTCTAGAAAGACAGGAAGAAATACAGCAATCTAGCAGATTAATCTAGTAAAATAATATCCAAAAATGTACTGTTTTTATCAGGCAACCTTTATGAATGCTAAAATACCCTGTTTTCTTACATTTCTTATCACTAAGTAAAAAATCTAGGCAATCAGAAATTTCTTTGAAAATGTTAAAAGAGGGGTAAGAACCTACACTTCTTTTTGGTTCTCATATGCCACATACTTATGTGCTCAGATAAGTACTACTGTATGTTAACTGTAAGATAAAGCATTCACTAAGACAGCAGTTGTGGCTCTGTAAACAACCGCAGCACCTTTGAAAGGCATTTATTTATGGTTAAGGGTTGGGCATTTGAGGTTTAAAACGTAGCTACCTATAATTGAACTCTGCACCTTCTCCACACTCCTAAAAAACAATGGATGCATAAAACACTTCATCTAATGTTTGCAAAAATATAAAATATCATTTCAGAATTTTAGAGTTGCAAAAGGGCCCTGGTGATAATCTGGTCAAATTCCTCCCCAATTTCATAATTGGGATAACTGAGGCCTTCATTCACAGATTAAATAACTAGTTTCAAGTCTTTAGCTAAATTAGCAAAGACAGAACTCTGCCCTCCTTCCTGCCTCTTTGTGTACGTCTCATATGTGGGCTGAGCTCTTAAAAGGACTACCTTATTTTAGCTAGAAACGGATTCTGCGTATCTACTATGATATACTAATCTTTTTAAAGAGTATCATACAAAAGCAGTATGTTAATTTTTAATTTAAAATGTCATACCAACAAACTTACGATAAATTGAAACCACTTTATTAATATCAAACAATGGGATAAATCCTTTAACAGGAGTATTGATTCACTACCATGAATGTGTACTGATACTCTGGTGTAGTATCATGCTTGATTCAGCCAAATTATGTGTCATTTACTTTCACTTCCACACATATAAAAACATTTGTATTTCATTAGTTGATAGAACAGCACACAGCCATGTACCTCTTCTTTCTGGTTAAAGTGTATGTAAATGCTCTCATGTACAATGGATTTTTTTCCCACTCAAAGACTTCATAATACATGAACAGCTTTTCAATACACTATCTCTGCCCTGTCACTTTTTTTTAAAATTGAAGAGGGGAAAAAAGTAAGAGCAATACTGTGGTACAAAAGACCTTTTCACGAGGTCCTTTCTGAAGAAATGTTTGTCTGAGAAGACAGATATAGTCCTACAATGAGACTGTAAGCAAGATCATCCTACAAGGACATGGGGGTAGACTCGCTCTCCTGGAGAGTTTCTGATCTTATTAAGAATATTACGATGGGGGCGGAGGTACATAATAAAGACATTTTAGCAAAAGACTCTCTGAGAGAGGTTATTTTGAACATATTTCAATCCTATAATGACTGTAATGAAGATGACATGATGGCTGAATCATTCTGCTGAAGAAGTTTGCGTCTAGAAAACACTCATGATAATGTAATTAAATGCTATTAATTTTCTTTGAGTTTTGTGAAAATATAGAGGCCGGGAAAGCAGAAAAATGTAGCACTGGAACAAAGAATAAGGAAACACTCTTGAAGAATAAACACTGAACACACAAAAATTTTAAATGGTATCTAATAAATTTTCATGTCAAATCTTTTAACTAAACATATAAAATTTTTAAATGGCAACTAATAAATCTTCACGTGAAATCTTTAACAAAATCCACAGATTATAAAAATTGAATAATCATAAATGTCTTATGTATAAAGTTTTAAGGGAAAATTTAAATTTCTACATTATGCTCTTCAATCAAACACTTGAGGAATTTTAGTTACTGCTGAGGAGCAATCACTTGACACATTTCTAAAATAATTCAGTTATGAAAATAATATCATGATTCAGGTTTGGCATAGTAGCATTCCACCAATCTTTAGTCGTCCACAAATGTTAACCGTCCAGGCCCTTCATTCTTCATCCATCTCCTGTACCTCTTCCATCTAGGGTCATTTGCCAATTTCTTCTTTAATTCTTCCTCTTGCTCTTGTTTGTAGACCTGTAAGTATAAATAACACTAAATGACTTTACAATCCAAACAGAAACATTTGCCATAAGCTTTATGGCATATTTACATTTTTCAAATATAACTTAGGTAAAAGTTTCCAATGAATGTACTGGTTTGTCTTCTGAAAACCATTCATCTAAAAATACTAAGCAATTAATCATTTTAACATTCGGTGTTAAATAAGAACAACCTTTACAACAAGAACTAGTCATTTTTTTGTCACTGATTTCTGGAACCTAGGAATACATTATTTTCCTCATTGAAATCATATATAAGCTGAGTTTAATGGTCTTAAGATTTCCTCTCTACAATTCATGTCCAAAATTAAAGAATCAATACTTTATTTGTAAAATTTAACTGATGACTTTCAGATTTGTTGATCTTAACCAAGGAACAAAATGACCTTACATATATGTTTGTCTCCAAACTAAACTGATATCTATTTTTATCTTCAAAGATAATTATTGGTTTTTCAAAATATTTTTATTAAAGTTTCCAAAGAAGTCTAAATAAACCATAGAGTTAAAACCTATGAAAACAGAGAGAACAAAAAACATCTGCATTTCTGTAACTTTTAGTGGATGTCAGCTGAAGCAAAATGGACAAGTTGTCATAGCCAGTTTCATAGCTACATTAAGTTGTAGAAAGAAATGACTTTACTTCTAAATATTAGGAAGTAATGACTAAGGTAGCATACTACAATTCACCCCAGAATAGGACTCTAAGAAAGACACAGATTTCAGATTGGGCTGCTTAACCTACTTAAAACAGAAAACTTTTCAAATAGTTTAGGAGCTAACTAGTATGTTACCTTCTATTTTTATGTTATTTATAAACAGGCTGAATACACAGGTATCTACTTGGCAAAACATCTGGCAATTTGTAAGTTAAATTACTTAAATATTAATATAATTCAGACCAAAACTTTACTTTCAGTAAAATCTTTTTAGGACATTACCTATAAAATGAATGACTATGAAAATAAAAAGAAATTAATGTATTTCAGATGTCTTAAGAATTTCACTGTGCTCAATTCTTATAGCTACTATATTAACCAATCAATTTTACCCAGAATGTAAAACAATATCATTATGATGAGACTGCTAGTCCCTTTAGCACTGTGGCTAGGTAGCTGATCACCTCAAAGTAATTTTTGTAGTAGACAATTACAGAATAAAGCATTTGTTAAAATGCCCAAAAGTTTAGAGATGTTATAGTAAGTCAATTTAATTTAAAAGTAAAATAAAAGTAACTTTCCATATATGCCTTAGTTATTGTGTAGAAGATCCTGTGCTCAATTATTTTGCAATGAAGTTATTTCAACAAAATTTCCATTTCTTGTTCTCTGTTTTGGTTTTTTTTTTTTAAATCTCTGTGGTTAGGTTTACAAGACTGGAAGAAAACTTGGGGAAGACCACATTTTAGTTAGTGCAATTAACAGAAACTTGTTGTAACATCCTTGCAAACATACATATCATTCCACTGCAGTTTAACACAACAAATTAGACCACTCTTAAAGCTTTTTCAGAATTAGTCAATTAAAGTATTTGAAGTTCATCTTTTAAAAAGAGAAATTACAAGTTAAAAACCTACTGTCTCACGCCCAAATACAGTCATAATCTCAATAAAAGATCTTTATTCATTATTTAACTCGTAGATTTCAGAAATTTGAATATAATTCTGGGATCCTTTATCATATACCTAATTTTAACTTGGTCAGAAGAATGACATTAAAACCACAGCAGACTGACTACTCACCTCATAATTCTCCTTTATCCAGAGCTCCCGTTTAAGAAAAGTTTCTTTCTGATGATCTTCCAGACTATCAAATTGAGACTTTGACATCTTCATAGATTTACGTATGATATACAGTCTCTCTTCTTCTCCATATTCTTTGCCTTTGATGTTAAAATTATAGATCCATCGGCAATACCAGACTATATATGAGCACAGGTGGAAAGGGGCTAAGATAATTTGAAACAGAAGAAGATCACATATTTGGGGCTTCTGATAGCCTCCCTTTATATCTATTTTACTTTTTATAATGTTCTTTATGATGTTCTCCTCCTCGTCACGAATTTCCTCTTTGGACTTTTTGTTTCTGCCTTTTTCTTTGGCTTTTTTGAGCAGTCCCTGCTGCCTGGCAATCTCTGTAGCTTGAATCCGGTACTTGGGTACTGTGGCTAGGTAGCTGATTGCCTTATTGTAGCTGTTCCACCAACTGAAAAACTAGAAGATTTGACAAAGAAAAATGAGTCATTTTCCTTGCCAAAACTAATAGATGATGGAGTGTCTTCGTGAATACCACCACCCAGGAAACCCATTATGATTAAAAACAGAGGTCTTGGCCGGGCGCAGTGGCTCATGCCTGTCATCCTAGCACTCTGGGAGGCCAAGGCGGGTGGATCGCTCAAGGTCAGGAGCTTGAAACCAGCCTGAGCAAGAGCGCGACCTCGTCTCTACTAAAAATAGAAAGAAATTAATTGGCCAACTAAAAATACATAGAAAAAATTAGCTGGGCATGGTGTCACATGCCTGTAGTCCCAGCTACTCAGGAGGCTGAGGCAGGAGGATCGCTTGAGCCCACGAGTTTGAGGTTGCTGTGAGCTAGGCTGATGCCACGGCACTCTAGCCCGGGCAGGCAACAGAGTGACACTTTGTCAAAAAAAAAAAAAAAAAAAAAAACCAAACAGAGGTCTCAAAGATCTTACTTTGTAAGTAAAAGATGCAGTTGAACAATACATAGGATTTCAAGGCTGGATAAATAAGGCAAACTCTGAGCTAAGCCAAAAAGCCATTGATTCACACAGGAGATAAGCAAGATCAGAGGACTAACTGATGGATCACAACACACCTGTGGTTTCATATCTTCACCACTTAGCTCTTCCCTAGATCATAGATCACTATTAAGAAACCTATTGTAGTTGTTGTTAAACTGCAACCTTCCTACTAGAGGAAGAGTTCAATAGCAAAAACTAGCTGGTAAGGAATTTGTTTAAAAAATTCACAGGGTATTATCAGGCAATTATATTCATTCATAATTTCCTAAACCATCCACATATATCATAATAGCACTCCTCCTATTCCGATGAAAGATTCAAATATGTTTGAACTCTACCTATTTGGACAGGAAAACATTAACATACTTCATAAATGTATTCAACCACAATAGCTTTTGTCAGAAAAAGCCCTGCTCCTCACATTACGGTATCTCCATACATTTCAGTTTCTGCTTTACTGAATGAATATAGCAGTTATATCAATAACATCCTGAAATATGATAACAGGAATCTATTAAAAATAGCCCCAAAAAAGGTTACTACAGCATTACATTATTTAAAGTAAAAAAGTAAAGTTATCCCTGCTCTCTCCTTTGAAAGAGTAATAATTCTACAAAAGCTGATACATTTAAAATATACCACTTCAGTGTTCATAGGAATTCTTTTACCAATTAAACTGAAGAAGTAATTTTCAAACTAGCAAATCGCTTCACTCTAAGTCATTTGACTTGTTCTTTTCCACTAAAAGAACACATGATAGGCATGGTTATTTTAATAAAAGGGAAAATTTATTTCAGGCTGAAGCTAAATTTTTGTGATATTTTAAAACAACATAAAAAGTTAACTATGCCTCTTTTAATCTATTTCAGCAGTTTTATTTCTTTCTTTTTTCTTTTTTTTTAGTTGTTTTAAAGACAGAGTCTTACGCTGTTGCCCATGCTATAGCATGATCATTGCTCACTACAGCCCTGAACTCCTGGGCTCAAATGATACTCCTAACGTAAGCCTCCTAAGTAGGTGAGACTACAGGCATCCGCCACCACACCTGGCTAATTTTTTCTATTTTTAGTAGCGACAGGGTCTTGCTCTTGTTCAGGCTGGTCTTGAACTCCTGACCTCAAGCAATTCTCCCAGCTTGGCCTCCCAGAGTGCTGGGATTACAGACATGAGGCCACTACGCCCAGCCTCTTTTGTATTCCGTAACAACATTCATCATCAATTTCTTAGATTTCCCACTGACAAAGATTCCAATACTGCCAATTCGTTGAATAAATGAATATTTTTCTAATGTAAAAAATTAATCTCAAACAGAAGTAAAATTTTACAAAAACATACTTGCAGCTCAGTTTTAATGACTAGCACTAGGCAATGTGCACTCATGCATGTACACACAGATACACATATCCACCAATACACACCTGAAATACCGAAATGGCACACACGCTGACCAAAATCACTACTCTAACATCTACTTTAGGTGCTAGGCGCCTGCTGTAGTAGTGGTAGTAATGGCTGTAGTACTCTTCTGGATGATCCAGCATGTAGTCATAATCTTTTCGTGTTTCTTCATCCTGTAAAATGACAAGATACCCAATTTCATGGGACATTTCATTAAATGGCCTTAGTTTATAATCTGTTGAGCCAAATCTAGAATCTTATAATTACGTAAGATTAATGTGATCAAAAGAACTGAAACTGTCAAAATCAAAAATTTCCCCATTACTCTTTAAAGACATATAAATTTGTTTCCAGAGCTTTAATACTAGGTACAAAAGCATAATAAAAGTATTTCTTGAAACTCTTGAATATTGCTAGCCTTCTAGGAAAAATAAAAACACTTTAATAATTAAGCATTTAGTCTTTTTACTTTTTAGCCCATGCTGTGGTGCTAATAAGGATGTCACCATGTTCCTGTAACTTAAGAGCATGTTGACAATTATTCTCCACTGTTAGTTAAAAAAAAAAAACGTTTATCTCTTGTATATATTCAAAATCATGTTCCAGCCTCACATAGAAAGTTTTCCGCTGAAAGCAATGATTAAGACAGCAGAAAGTAGGTGGACCCAGTCTGTGCCTACAAAACTGAACTATGCCCACCTCCGAAACATTGAGACATCAATGCTGTACAATGGTCAGAGTCTAGCTTTGTGACATTGGGCAAATTTTAACTTGCTAAATTAAATTTAATAGCAAAATTTTAGCCTGAGTCTGACAATTCCTCATTTACAGAAAGAGATAACAATATCTGCCCTGCTATTTTCACATAGTTGTTTTGAACATCAAATGGCAAACATTATATAAAAACATGCTACAGATATATAGCGCTTTACTATTATAACACATTGCCACAGCCTAGTACATAAATGAAGTAACATATAGATCTTTCTTACTCATACAAACTCATTGAAAGAATTATAGCATTCTGAAATGCTGCTCTGAATGTTCACACATAAAATGTTTTTTTAAAAAAATCTTCTGTAATTCTAATCAATTTCTAACAGGAATAAATGCCAATGTTTTATTGAGCTACATAAGTTGAGAGCTATTAAACCAAGTTACGATTTGCTCTTTATCCCACACACAAAAAAACTTATTTTTCAACTTGTCCCATTTCAAAAAAAAAATGCTAAAGATAAAAAGACCAAAACAAATTCTTTACTCTCTATATATGAGTGCAAGAAAAACCATTACAAAAATAAAAATCTTTTTTAACTCAGAGGATTTCCTTCTAGGATGACTTATTCAACATTCATAAAGTTGCAGATTCTTAGCTAAAGGCATTTCAAAATCTAAAATTAGTTCCCTGCTACTGCAGACAGACGTTCTAAGGTCTCTTCAGGACATCTTTCTGAGTCCCCCAATATGCAGTTTCTAGATCTAAAACAAGTTGTTTGCTGGCCAGGCATGGTGGCTCACGCCTGTAATCCTAGCACACTGGGAGGCCGAGACGGGAGGATCATTCGAGGTCAAGAGTTGGAAACCAGCCTGAGCAACAGCAAGACTAAAAATTAGAAAGAAATTAGCCAGACAACTAAAAATATATAGAAAAAATTAGCCGGGCATGGTGGCGCATGCCTGTAGTCTCAGCTACCTGGGAGGCTGAGGCAGGAGGATTGCTTGAGCCCAGGAGTTTGAGGTCGCTGTGAGCTAGGCTGATGCCATGACATTCTAGCCCGGCAACAGAGCGAGACTGTGTCTCCAAAAAAAAAAAAATTTGTTTGCTAATGACAAAATCTTCCTTGTATCTAATAAAATCATTATGTATTTTCTATTAGGACTTTTGAAGCTGGCTGGGTGAGGTGGCTCATGCCTGTCATCCCACTTGGGGAGCCAAAGTGGGAGAAGGTTTGCTTGAGGACAGGAGTTCAAGACTAGCCTGGGCAACATAGTGAGACCTCATCTCTACCGAAAAAAATTTTTTAAAAAGCCAGACATAGTGGCATGTACCTGTAGTCCTAGCTAATCGGGACACTGAGGCAGGAGGATCACTTGAGCTCAGGAGTTTAAGTTTGCAGTGAGCTATGATTGTGCCACTACACTCCATCGTGGGCGACAATGCGAGACCCTATCTCAAAAAAAAAAAGGATTTTGAGTCTGAGTGAGAGCATTCTCAGTAACAGTTCTCCTACATTCATTACACTCAAAATATGTTTTACTTCTTACTGATATATGAAACTATATAAACTATTAATAGTATCTGGTTTAATTAGACATGAATATATTTAAAGATTATTTCATGGCACTACATGGAGTGTCAATATGAGAAGTGCTAATTATATATGGAGGAGTGGGCACAGGTGATATTATTTTCAAATTCACTCCTGGTATGTTCTCTTCCATGAGAAAGAATTTTCCTGTGGCAACTGCCATGTGTCTCAACTGTCAATCCATTATTCCTTCTTTAAATCATCATCATATTCCAGAGCCTCTAACCTAGAAAGCATAAAACTTTGTAGAGATCACACATACAGTCCTGAAGACTACAGCCCATGTCTCTTGAGATGTCTCATTTTGAGGGCTTCCATATGCCCCTTTGAGAACTTTTCCATTCTCCCTCTACTTTTTGCCTTTGGGCTAATTTTATAGAAATGCCCTGTTTTGAGCCTGAAATTCCCGACTTTTAACTCAGCCCCCCATCTCAACAGATGCCTTTTGAAATGTATTTCTTCCCATACGACTGTTCTTGCTCTAACTAGATTACATATATCAAATAGTTTGGAAACTAAACGCCACACTGAGAGCAGATTCCTGCAATCCTCCAGCATCGCTGTCTACACTGAGCCCTTTGCCCTGGCAGTCTGTGCTCCCTCTAGTTGACATACACAGCAAGGTCTCTGAGTGTCACTGGAATCTTGTTTGTGGACACCATGCGTCCAATGGCTACCTTCTCTTTTTTGTTCTCTTATCTTAGTGAAGGTCACATTCCACAGAATGCAGATATCATCCCTCCTCACAGCATTTCACCCAGATCTTCTACTGGCGTCACTATCTTCTCATTGGTTTCTAGATTTATGACTTCACCAAGTCCTGAACTCTATTAACAGGATGACCAATTAATGTTCCAAAATCTATACTGTGTGTCTGTCCTCTCTACTGCAAGCAGAGCCTGTGGGGTCTATTCAGCAACTCCAAAATCTATACTGTGTATCTGGCCTCTCTACTGCAGGCAGAGCCTGTGGGGTCTATTCAGGGCCACCTAATGAGTCCTTGTACCACCTAATTCCTGCAAAAGGTCTCAGAGTCATATCTGACTTCTCTTTCAATGGTTTTCTTTTCCTTGAGGTCACCATAAGTTTATGACCCTGTTTTGGTCACGACTGGAGACTAGAAAGTTGGCCACTTCCTTGTAGCATTTATTCAATTTATTTAATCTTCACTCTAGGGCTTATAGCTTTCTCTCCAGAATGAATAAAATTATCTTTAGGCTGAGGCATGCATACACTTCAGAAAGTATTCAAGGTCAGCACAAATTGGTAAAAGTCAGGAGTTCTCAACAGCTTAAGTCAAAATCCTACTCTTTAGTAACCTACAAAGATTAGAATCAACCTAGTTAAGAGCAAGAGGATACCAGAAATATCAGCAAAGAAAAGACAGAATAAGAAGGACCATCTCTCTTTCTGGAACTCAATTAGAGAGCGAAAGAACATTGTTATTTTAAGACAATATATTTATTTTTTTTTCTCCTACTCATTGTGGAACTACAGTAGCCCCACAATTTTTGGTTTTTTATCTTGGATGCTTCCCCACGGCAAAGGTAAAACTTCCTTTGCATGCAACCAGGCCTCCACAACAGGCCCGAACTTACCTACCTAGTAACATCTCTTAGCACTCTCCCCTCTTCTACCCATAGCAAACATTCAGATAGCAAGTTCTAGAATTTGGTGTGTTCTCCCAATACAACATGCTTTTTCATACCTACATCTTTAAACATATAATTCTCTCTATGTTGAAGCCCACCCCTTTCCTCCAAACTCATGAGCTTCTATTAATCCTTTAGGACATAAATGTTACCGCCTCAGAGTTAGACCACTCTTATTACACTTAGTATCTATTTTTTATAGCACTTATCACATGGTAAGCATCAGTTTTTTTCTTTTCCTTGAATGAAAATTTCTAGAACATAGGTAAGGTGACTCATTCATCTCTGTATATCCAAGGCCTAGCACAGTGCCTGGCATTCAGTAACTGTCATTTCAAAAATGAGTAAAATTTCATGAAGTTTTTCCCTCACTACATACATCTCTCCAGCCACACAGGCCTCCATCTCACCAGCGAGGTTAGATGGATGATTATGTCACAAAAACTTCAGCTTAGCAGAAATGGCTGCTTGAACTCATAGCTTATGAACATATGCTACTTTGGCTAAAATAGCTTAAACCTTAAAACAGTTTAATTATCTTACCTTTCAATAAGGTAGTACTTTTTCTTTCAGCAATTTTGTGGATCTTAACGTCCCAGAGTCTGGAGATTCCAACTTCTTTCCAAAACCAAAACCTTTATACTTGTTTCTTCCTCCTCTCTGTCCTGAGCCTTGACAGGCAGGGCAATAAACTCCTTGTTTCTAATCTCTACAGGAATAAATGGTGCTTCTGCTGGTGTCCACTCCATTCCCAATCCTCTTGGGCTTATGCAGGAGGACTGGAACATAGCCACCAATATCTAGATCAAAAGTGAACAAGAGGAAACCCACAAGCAAAGAAAGCACTGAATCCTTCCTTCTCTTAGGAAAATGATCATCCCTCCTCCCCAGAGGCAAAATATATTATGCTTTTGCCTTTGAAGGAAATCATAAATTGCAATAATTTGATATTGCAGCCAGCTTTACATTAAAAAATATCTATTATACAGAGTATAGAAACCATTTTCAAATGGTAAAGGCCAGGAATCAATAATATATGAAAATGTAATAATATTGTATTCATTCTTAAAAACATATATTAATCCTACCTTTAAAAGAAACACATACACACACACACACACACACATAGATGATCCTTCAAAAAAAAAAAAAAAAAAACAATAACCGCTGTTTCTCTAAATTTTTTTCTGGGCCATTATATCCTACTAAAGAGGAAGAAAATTAACTCTATCAGTTTCATTTCTTTTCTTGTTCCCTGCCCACCAGTCACTAGTGCAACTATCTTGTCATATGTCTTCTCTTCTCATTCTGCATGTGGTCTCAACAATTTCCTTGATTTGGAATATTACCTCTGTTTTCCCTGGTTCCTGCTATTTTCAACTATGTCCTCTACATTTTCCAAATGTTAACATAAATATTTCAAATTCAACATGTTCAAAAACCAAATCTGCTCTTTGGTGTTTCAGTTAGTACTATAACCATCTACTTGGTCACCTGAGCTTTTAAAAACCTTAGTCATTTTCAGTCCAGCAAATAATGACACAGAGCATTAAGCCTTGTGTTGAACACAAAGGAGGACAAAAGGTCTTGGATAAGGTCTTGGCCTCAAGAACCCTCCCATCTAGAAGAAGAGAAGTAAGAAAAGCACAATTAAATGTGCTAAGGAACAGGGGACTAACACTGCCTGGGACCTGGCAATCGGATTCACAGAAGAGATGAAATGAGAGCTGGATCTTGAAAAGCAAGTAAGGTATGGTGAGACTTGTTCCACACAAAGAAAACAGCAAGTGTTAAGGTACAGAAGCAGCAAAGAATATGATGGATTCAGTGAAGTTTAAGCACTGGGGAGATTTAGAAAAAAGGTGTAGTAAACGTAGCTGGGAAGGTAAATCTGGATGAGAACTGTAGAGGATCCTGGATGCTCCGCCAAAGTTAGGATGCTATCATCTGTGCTAATCAAAAACAAAATGTTTTCAAGTATGAGAACAACAGCATTGTCTAGAAGTGTATATTTTTGAAAGATAACTCTAGTAGTATTATAAAAAATGGGATGAGGGAGAAATAGATTTTAGCAGCTAAGAAATCAAATAAATTGAACTTGGTAATTAAAGTGGTACAAAAGAATTAAAGGAGATATTGGGCCTGATACCAAAGTTTCTAATTATAGTTACTGTGTGGACCATGTTACTCACCAAGATAAAGAATACAGGAAGAGGACAGCAAGTTTAGAGAAGATGCAGGGAAAAATTGTGGAAGATTTTGAAACAGGAAAGAAAAAAATATCCTTTCAATTCCTGGAGCTTCCAAGGATCATCTATTCCTGTAGGTGAGCACCTTTGTTTGTCTTTGACTAACCTAATTTAACCCTGTAGAGACAGAAGTAACATGTAGAAAACTGGAAACAGTGCAAATAATTCCTGCTCACAGAAAGACAAATTGTGTTCAGTGGATTGCAACTGATTATTGCCGTGTGGATATTGGCCAGTTTTACAAGCATATTTCAGTATTCCCTATCTGACTACAAATGTGTGGCATTTTTTCTCGTTCCCTCATTAATGACTTAAATAAAATCTCTGACACATGTTCAGTTTGTATTTGTACAGGAGTCATGATTATATCCTCCTTTAGAGTTTATGCTTTAAGAAAGACAACAAGATTGATTTCAGACATGTTTAATTGTGGGTACCTGTGCTACAGACGATAGGCAGATGAAAATATGAGCCTGGAGAACATGCAGGTTGTTTTAGAGTTGTCAGCTTAAAAGCAGTGGCTGAAGTCAAGGATATATAAATAGTTGAGGTTTGTCAGGAAGAACTTAGAAAATAAAAAAGAAGAGTCCACAAAGGACAGAACTCCCTGGAAAAGCGATGTTTAAGGTGTTGGCAGAGGAAACAAAGACTATAAAGGCTGAAAAGGATAAGAGAAACAGGAGAGGATCACCATCAGTGAAGTCAGGGAGGAACACCTTAACAACGGTCCCCAACCTTTCTGGCACCAGGGACCGGTTTCATGGAATCACGGATGACAATTTTTCCATGGACCTGGGAGCTGGGTCGGGGGGAACAGGCGGGCATGGCATGTGATGGGGAGCAGCTGTAAATACAGATGAAGCTTTGTTCCTTGCCCGCTGCTCATCTCCTGCTGTGGGGCCCATTCCTAACAGGCCACAGAGCAGTACAGTCCACAGCCCAGGTATTGGGGTCTGCAACCTTAAAGAACTAAATGGTCGACAATATCACATGCCACAAGAGTTCCTGTAGAAAGGAGAAATGAAGAGCGGCTATCAGATTTGGTGATTAGAGTGTCATTGCTCACCTTAAAGAGAACAGTTCCAGGCTGGCTGCAGTGGCTCATGCCTATAATCCCAGCACTTTGGGAGGCAGAGGCAGGAGGATCATTTGAGGCCAGGAATTCAAGACCAGCCTGAGCAACATAGTGAGACCCTGTCTCTACAAAAAATTAAAAAATTAGCTGGGCATGGTGATGCACGCCTATAGTCTCAGCTACTTGGAAGGGTGAGTTAGGAAGATTGCTTAAGCCCAGGAGTTTGAGGTTGCAGTGAGCTATGATGATGCCACTGTACTCTCGCCTGGGCAATAGAGTGAGACTCTACCTCAAAAAAAGAAAAAAGGAAAAAAAAAAACCCAAAACAAAAATACAGTTGCAATACATGTGCTGGTACAACAGCTCGAAGAAAGGGAGATGAGAAAGTAAAGACAGTGAACAGTGAAGAAAGAAGAAAAACATGAAAGTAGCTTTAAAAGAAGCAAAATTAAGTGAAGGGAAAGAGAAATGAACAAAGAGATTCTTAAGTTAAAAAAGAGGATTCCAGAAGATTCTCATCTTCTGGATGAGATTCCAGAAGATGATGGTGGAAATAAAATGAGTTCAGTCAAGAATATCTTCTTGCCCTCCCCAACCCTGTCTCAGTATTGCTTCCCCCAGAATTGTCTTTCTGAAACAAACATAAGCTTGTGTCATTTCTCCACTTTATACTTCTGGGAACTATTCAAATTCCTGAACACAGCTTAAAGGCTTGTTCATCATCTGATTCCAAATTATGTTCCAATCTCCTTGGTCTCCCTCCTATGTACCTCAAAGGCTTCCAACCTAGAAGAAAATATCCTAAAGTCTATAAAAAATGCAGTAAGAGTCTTTGTGCTCTTCTGAAAATCTTAAAATGTTCCATTTGCCCTTGATAAATCTGCACAAGCTAAATTAAAATGTCAAATGTTCAATCTCTGACAGCTTAGTAGTTTTTGGGTTGATCAAGAGCTCTGATTTGTTGTTGATGACATTATGTGTCAGGTAGTCACAGCACCAGAATCAAATACATCTGGTATATAATCAACCTCAGCCGTAAGTAGGGAATAACAGCTGAAATTAAGGAACCAGTAAAAAGTAAACATTAATGGGTTCACAGCAGAAATAGTAAGTGTGACACATATGCTACCACATCCTTCATCTGGTCCCACAGGAGGAATCACTATCAAACATGTCACTCTCTCCTACTAAACTCAGAAAAGGTCACAAAACACTTACAAGGCTTCCAGGTAGTCATGACCAATCAGAGCTGGCATATCAAACGAAAGCTATCTGTCATCCATGGTATATAAATTCACTTTATTTGACTGTTTATCAGCATCACAACTGTAATAGAAATTTATATAATTTTATAATAGTTTTATGAATACTCAATTATTATGAATTACTAATTAAAATCTGGATGATGTTGAAAAATAGTTATATTAATAAGTATACTTAATTTTTCCCCCAAAACAAGAGTCGCTGGGATAAATACGATAAAAGTGTGATCATTGGTGGAGAAAATTCTCAGTACTATAATACTTCACCAAACTACATCTCATTCCTGGGACAAGCCTTACACACTCATGACTCCATGTTTCCGCTGATCAAGTTTTCCCTCTACCAGAAATGTCCCTTCACTGTTAACCTTGGTGACTTTGCTCTAGATCAGCTCAAAGAGTACATTCTTCTCCAATCCAAGAAGACATAATTGCTTCCTCTCAGTGCTGCAATATAATCTGCACATACTTTTATTATATAACTTAAACAAATAATAACCAAACAATAAGTATCTGTCTCCCTCGTCATATTAAAAGCTTAAAGTCAGGAACTGTTCCTTTTCCACTGTTATGGTCTCCTCCAAGCACCTATGTCAGTATTGGTTAAAGGAAGGATTGAATAAGAGAATATACTAAAGAATGAACAATAAACAGTAACGTAACAGGACAGGTGGTTCAGAATCGAATCCGTCCCACTTTTTTGCCAAAATCTTTCTAAGTGCTAAAGTCCTGCCACATCAATCAGACCATAAAAAGAAACTAAAGTGTCCCTTATAATGTCTCCCTTCCAAGACAAGTCTGGAGTAAAAGGCTCTCTATACATTCCTTCAACTTATCAGATAATCTTCATGCCAGCAATATCCCAAAGACTTTTTCTATGTTCTTATCTTGTGATCTTGCAAAATTCTGTCAAATTCCACACTTTCCCATTTTCTACCACTCATAGTGTTTCTAGGTGCATCCTTTCTAGTTGTTCCCTCATCTGCTTATTTCTATGCCATTTCTCATATTTCATCGGTTTCATCCTATTTTTATCTACATTCAAAAACGATTATTCTCACTTAAAAACCCTTAGAACATTAAAAGTAGAAGCGCAATTTTTCTCCCATGTAGGAATTTTTTATTTATAACCATCCAGTTTACTTATCTATACCACTCTAAAATTACCATTAGTTTGGGTTAAATAGCAAAGTACGCTGCTCAGAACAATGTCAAGATGGCAAGATCCACTTTCAATTTCCATTCTGTCTGAATCTGTCTGCAGATATGAGTTTTTATTAACATTAGTTATCTGATGTGCCAGACACTGTGCTAGGTGCTACGGATATACACACAAAAAACAAGGAGCCTGGTTTAGTAGAGAGGGGGAGAGCTACACAGTTTTTACAGTGCAGTGTGATAAGTGCTATAGCCACATTAAAAACACATAAACGGGACTAGATTGTTCTACCTCGTGAGATTCAATGTTGACACAGAGTGAAAGTCCACTTACTTAACTTCCAAAGTCCATGAATTCCTGAATCCCCAACAGTCAAATACACTAAATACTACTGCATTGTCTTAATTTGTAAAACAGTGTGTGAAATCTGTAGGCCTACTGAGATCTGAAATTGTAGGTTCTTTGGGAATGTGAACTAACATCTGACCAGTGCCCTTTTCCTGCCGTTATCACCCATCCTTCTTTTTCTGGTTTTCCTCAACCTTTCCACGCACAAGTAGAATCTTTTGTTGCTAAAATAGTAATGCCCAAGTGTCACATCTTCTTGTCTTAGCAACTGTATCTAAAATCATGTTAATGTACTTAACTTTTTAACAACCATCTAAAAAAATCTCTCAAAAGGGCATTTTTTTTAACCAGAATAACCTCGGAGTCTTAAATTCACTAATGTTTTACACAAATACAGTTTCCATTTTGGTGATACATTTATTATCAATATTCAGACACAGGCTTCTGCACCCACTTCTTATCCCAGAGCCACTGGAACTCAACTTCTCCCACTCTTTCATCTGATCTGCTCTTAGCAAAAGCCACCTGGACCTCCTACCCTTCACAAGCCCTCTTTACAGTATAAAGATACAATCCAAGCAAAACAGTGGTTACATCTCCATTGCGCCTCAAAGAGATAATCTGGAAGGCTGAGGCCCTCCAAATTGGATGACCCCAGTTCATTATATCTCTGCTTTACCCAGAAAGGATAATCTTTGGCAACTTCCTCACAATTCTCCATTATGACAGAACTAAAATCAGACCACCCTGTTGGTTCTCAATAACTTCCCCCATACGCAGCAAGTCAAAGTCCTTTTCCTTATCCCAGGAGAGGGCATCTGCGATGAGATAAACAGTTTGTGGAGGTGCTCGGCTTGGAAGGTGAATCCAGGTCCATCTCTATAAATTTAAAATGGGAGTTTTCATAGAGTTCTACTAGGTTTGATTTTCAAGGGCCCAAAGTATCCCCACACATTCCTTTTCTCTCTCGGATAATTTCCACAGTAATACAGTGTCGGGGAGGGGCCTGGGGGTGCTCCAGAACACTCCTCTCCCTCCTCCGTCAGTACAACCCCATTTCTAGTTCCCTGTTCCAAGATATTTGCAGCTATCACAAACATCACAAACCTGTCAGAGTCAAGAGTACAAGCGGCACTTTCTCCAGACGTACTAGTCTTTGACTGCCTAAAGTTCCTTGTTCTTGGGTGGACAAATTATTTTATCTAGCTTTTTATTAGCTGACAAATCAGGGCTAAACGTTAGGGGTAGAAACTTTTAGAGGCAACCACACAGGTCCGCCACATCAGTCCTACAAATTTGTCTCTTCAAAAAAATAGCGAGAATGTTCGGAGACCTGGGATTCCCTCTCAGCAAGAATTTCTCTACTGGCATTATTTCTACCCCCTAACCTTGGCACTTGTTTTCAAAGTTCTTACCAACACGATCGCCATTCTCATGCCAAACCTATTCACCCCCAATCTCACAAAGCCCAGAAAGCAACAACTGGCAGTGTCTCTGCTGCCCTCTCTTCTGGAAGTTCTCTCTCTTGGGCCCTGTCATGCACCACCAGGGTTTGAAGCACCACCAGCAGAGTTTTTGGCTGTCTGCAAAAAACACAGGTTGGGGCCTCATATGCTGGAGTGCCCTGATGGAGATAGTTATTTCCCACTTTTCTGACATCTCTCCTCATTCTTTACCCTAAGTAATGGGCAACAAAGCTCTTTGGCCTCAACACACACTTTCCCAGTTCCCCACCCCATACATCAGTTAACTGTCAATAAGAATTATAATTTCACTAATGCTAGTGAGAATTTAATGAACTAGAGACACTCATTTTGTGATTCCACATTATCCAAACTGCTCTGGAAAGTATGAATGAAGTCATTAACTCCTTGACTCAGTATTTGCAGCTCTGGAAAGCTAATGTGGAGAAACAGTCCATGGTTAAATTACAGTGTAACCACTCCAAGAATAGTCATTAAAAGCAGACGATATAGCAACATGGAAAACTCTGCCTCAAAATCAAAAGACTAGAAAGAAAGACTTCACAACTATAATTGCTGATGCAATAGTATGATGGAGTCTTGATGCCATCAACTATGATTTATACTTTGTTATTTCTTACATGGTTTAATCAAGCATCAGCTATATTTCCCCATACTCATACCCACAAGATGCAATAAAACCTGTCAAGTGAGATGTGAACACATAGTCACAAAATATTTCCTACTAGAAATTCTCAGTCTGGCACCTCAAGTCATTAATCACCTATTTATGAGTGTTATATAGGAGGGATCGCACACTTAACACTTAATCTCCATAAATAACCCTGTGAAGGTATCATGGCCTTAATTTTGCCTATGAAGAAACAGCTATTCTGGCATATTAAGTCCCTATACAAGGTCATACAGACCTGTCAGAGCCAAGAGTCAAACATCCGGTCTTCTCACTGGTTTTTCATTGTTCTTCTTAGTGGATTCCAAGTTCCTTACACCCAAGCTATTATAAATGTCATCATTAATCCTATCCCCAGAAACCAAGTTGCTGTCATATCAAATTGATGTGATCACAGTGTCACTCAATACTGGAGACCGTTCCTGTGTCCTATGCCAGATCCTAGTAATAATATCACCCTGCTTTGCAAGTACGAACTGCAGGTTATTAAAATATTTTCCCCCAAATTTAAGATGCCCAAAGCTTTGCATAACACTGTCTCAAAAAGGAGGAAGGGGCTGGCGGACCCTCCAAGGCCCAGGGCTGTTCCCAAGCTGGTCAGTGGGGTGACTCGGCTCTTTCCCAGGGCCACGTGGCAAACGCCAGCACCCTAAAGGTCGTGGTGGCGACTCGCTCCGCGCTCCGGGGGCCGAGGGCGCCGCGCGGGTCCCCGAAGCCCATCCGCGCCCCCAGGCCTCACCTTGAGAGTCTCGTAGGCGGTCGCCACCAGCAGGAAAGCCTCCTCGGCGCTCTGCGGCGTGCGCCCGGGGCCCTCGTCGCCGGGCTCGGGCCGATAGCGGTCGGGGTGGTAGCGCCGGGCCAGCTGGCGGTAGGCCCGCGCGATCTCCGCCTTGCCCGCGGAGCGGCTCACGCCCAGCACCTCGTAGCAGTCGCGCGTGCCGCAGTACAGCCCCTCCACCAGGGCCCCCGCGGGCCGCGCCCGCAGCAGCACCAGCAGCAGCAGCAGGGGCGACAGCAGCACCGACCAGCGCCGGCCGGCAGCCCCGGCTGCCCGGCGTGGAACGGGCGGCGCAGCCATCCCGGCCTCGCGGGCGGCTCGGCCACCCCAGCGGCCCTCCAGCGCTCCGCCGGGCGCCGGGCTCGGCCGCCAGACGCCGCTCCACCTCAGCAGCGGGCGCCGCCGCGCACGCGCACCGGGGCGGCTGTGGCAGCCACTTCCTTTCCAACACGTTGCCAGGGGAGAAGGACGCCTCAGCGCCGGGCCGCTTCCGGTCTGTCACGGAAAGCCTCCCTAGTCCCGGCAGCCCGAAGGTTTGTTCTCCGTCGGCCCGTCCTCCAGGGTGTCTGTGCGTCCCGGGCTCACTTAGCCGGTGTGTTCGGAGCGTCTTAGCGTCCACAATGGCCGTCACACGCAACCTTTTCCACATCATTGCAAAAAACACAGGATGCTCAGTTAAATTTTAATTTCAGATAAAAACCAAGAAGATACGTACTTAGGGTTTTAAAGCCAAGTCTCCAGCCCCAGACGCCTTAACCATGGTGCCTTCCAAACGGAAGATGGACTTAGAAATTCTAGGCGCTGGCTACTAGGGACCCTGAAAACTCATGGCCATCTGGTTCCGGGTTTCTCAGCCTCCACACTATTGATTGACATTCTGGATCAGATAATTTGTTGCCTTGGAGGGGCTGTCCTATGCATTGTAAGATGTTTAGCAGCATCCCTGGCCTCTCCACACTAGGTGCTTGCAGTTCCACTAGCCCCCTCGTAGACTTATGGTGTAGGATGGTGCATTTGTTTGAAACGTTGTGTTTAGATGTCAACTGTCCCCACATTGGATCATGTCATCTCCCTCTTTGAAACATTTGATGATTTTCGTTGACCTCGATACAGTTTACCCAGCTCACTTCCTCCATGCAAGCTCCTCTTACACAAGCCTATAGATAACAATACTGTATTGAACACTTGAAAACTTGTTAAGAAGCTGGGCATGTGGCTCACACCAGTAATCCTTGCACATTGGGAGGCCAAGGCAGGAGGACCACTTGAGGCCAGGTATTCAAGACCAGCATGGACAACAGAGTGAGACTGTGTCTCTACCAAAAAAAAAAAAAAAAAATGTTTTTAATCAGCCAGGTGTGGTGGTGCACACCTGTAGTCCCAGCTATTCTGGAGGCTGAGGCAGGAGGATCACTTGAGCCCAGGAGTTTGAGGTTGCAGTGAGCTACGATGATACCACAGCACTCTAGCTTGGCAACAGAGTGAGGTCCTGTCTCAAAAAAATATGTTAAGAGGGTGGAGCCTATGTTAAATGTTCTTACCACTATAAAAAGATCAAGTGAGGCTATAGAAGGCTCACTTCAAAGCAGACAGAACTTTGGTCCCCAGCTGTGCCAGTTGTCCTCTGAGCTGCCAACCCACCATTCCTTACCCTGGGGAATTATATCCTCTGCAGACATTTCCCCTTTGCTGTCTGGCTGGGTGTTAAACTCTGCCAGTAGAGGGTGCTTGAGGGGTACAACACGGCTGGAAAAGGAAAAGGAGACATTTTTTCCTCAAAGCAAATCAGGTTCCCAATTCAGCACTAGTTTCTTTGCTGCCACTTTGGTGATGGCTCCCGCTGTAGATTGAATTATGTTCCCCCCAAAAATATATCAAGTCCTAACATGGTACCTGTGAATGTGACCTTATTTGGAAATAGGGTCTTTTCAGATGTAATTACTAGTTAAAATTAGATTCCTCTGGATTAGGGTGGACCCTAACTCAATGACTGGTGTCTTTATAAGAAAAAAAAACAGAGGCACAAACGTGCAGGAAAGGCGACCATATAAGACAAAGGCAGAGATCGGAGTTGAGTTACCACAAACCAGGGAATGCCAAGGATTGCTGGCAATCACCAGTAGCTAGGAGAGAGGCATGGGACAGATTCGCCTTCAGAGGCTCCAGAAGGAACCCGCCCTATTGACATTCTGATTTCAGACTTCCAACATCCAGAATTGTGAGAGAATAAATTTCTGCTGTTTTAAGCCAACTGGTGTGTGGTGACTGTTACAACACTAGGACACTAACACAGCTGGAGTCAGTGTCTTTGTAACCAGATTGGTAGCAGCTGTTAGCTCTTAGCAGAAGCCAGTTTCTTCCCCAGAGAAGCAGGCAGCAAGCTCCTGGAGCAACCACACTCTCTCCTCAGAGCAAATGATGTAGTATTATGCAGGTTTAATGGCTGCAGGATTTCCTTTTGGGGTGATGAAATTTCCGGAACTAGATAGATGGTTGCACAACACTGTGTATGTACTTAATGCCACTAAGTTGTACACTTTTAAATAGTTAAAATAGTAAGTTTTATGTTATGCATATTTTAGCACAATTAAAAAAATTAATTTCGGGTGGGGCAAGCTCCTCCTCTGAGTTCCTAAGTTCCTTATTTTTCCCTCAGTTCTAGAAGTAGCAGCTAGCTGCTCTCTACATTTTTTTTTGTAAATTTTTTATTGTGTATTAACATAACATAAAATTTGCTATTTTAACCATTTTAAAGTGTACGATTCCATAGCATTACGTACATTCACAATGTCGTGCAACCATCACCTCTGCCTAGCTCCAGAACTTTTCATCACCACAAAAGGACATCCTGTATCTACAGGGTGTCCCAAAAGTCACCATACATACGGAAAATGGGAAATTGTAGCTAAATGTACCTTTATTTACAAAATAGTCATTACAAAATTTTACAAAACTTTTCCTTTGTAGGGAGACTTTTGGGACACCCTGTGTAAAGCCTGCACTTACTGCTTTTTTTGCCCTAATCTCATTAAAGTTCTCTTTTACCTCTCTTAGTAGCTCACAATGGCCAACAGCATAAAGGAGCATTCCTCACCCGAAGGAAGATAAGGCAAACTACAGGGGAGCCAGGAAGGATCCCAAAAGGTCCAGTCCAGGCCAAGGTCAAATGTTAAGGCTAATCACTGAAGGACGCATCCTGGACAGAGTTACCCTACTCAGAAAGGTGGTTAATGTGCTTGAAAAGTGCCTGTACTAGCTTTCACTTTATTTCTTTCACTGTAGGAGACCTTATGAACCAGAATCTGGAATAAAATCTTAGGTAGATCATCATATGAACAGGAAATTGGAAAACTTGGATGAAATGCAAAAGTTCCTAGAAAAATATAAAATATCAAAATTGGTACTTGTATTAACATAAAGGAAACTTAAAAGTCATCCAGAATCGTTTCTCCTGAAGAAACCAAAAATAGAAGACTTTCAAAACCTACCCACCAATTTTAATGACGTTAGTGTCATATTGATTCCAAAACCAGATAAGTAATATAAGAAAATAAATAACAGCTAATTGAATCCAACAGAATTTTTTTAAAATCCTACATTGATCCAGTAAGAATCTTTTTTTTAAGACAGAGTTTCACTCTGTTGCCCTGGCTAGAATGCAGTGGCACAATCATGACTCACTGCAACCTCAAACTTCTGGGCTCAAGTGATCCTCCTGCCTTAGCCTCCTGGGTAGCTGAAACTACAGGCATGCACAACTACATCCAGCTAATTTTTTAATTATTTTTAAAGATGGGGTCTAACTGTGTTGCTCAGGCTGGTCTTGAACTCCTGGCCTCATGCAATCCTCCTGCCTCAGCCTCTCAGAGTGCTGGGATTACAAGTGTGAGCCACTGCACCTAGCCCAGTAAGAATCTTTACAGGAATGTAAATGTGGTTTATCATCAGGAAATTTAGCAATATATTAATAATTAATAGATTTTAAAAATCACATGATTCTCACAAGTGATACAGAAAAAAATTACATAAAGTTTAACACCTATTTATGATTTTTAAAATTACAAAATGGGAATACTAAAACATGTTCTTACCTTGGTAAAGTTTCTACATAAAATAATCTACAGCAAAGTTAGACTTAATAGAGAAACTTCCTTTAAGATGAGGAAAAAGACAAAAGAGCCATTGTAATATCCTTGCTATTGCTTAATATACTAGAGGTTCTTGTCTGCATTATGAGAAGAACAAAAAGTATAAGCTTTGTCAAAGAAGAGATAAAACTGCTAATGTTTACAAATGATGTGAGCATCTAGAAAAACTAACAGAATCAACAGTCAAGCTATTAGAGTTTAGCAAGATTGACACAATTCAATGCAGAAAAATTAACCATTTATCTCTATTGGCAATAATCAAATATAAAATGCAATCTATTTTGTCCACTACTGTATATACAGTGTCCAGCATATAGTAGGTGCTTAATAAATATTTATTGAATGTCTGAGCAAATGTGGCTTACAACAGACTTGATGTTTGTGGTTTTCCTGGACTAACTACTCCTTTATTTACAAAATAGTCATTACAAAATTTTACAAAACTTTTCCTTTGTATGGAGACTTTTGGGACACCCTGTATAAAGCCTGCACTTACTGCTTCTTTTGCCCTGATTCTCATTAAAGTTCTCTTTTACCTCTCTTAGTAGCTCACAAGTCCTAAGAAAAACCTGAGGTGTTAGAGTATAGTCTGGATGTACTACTAACTACAGCTGCAGGGCCGTACCATTTGTAATGTTCCGCTCACAAAACACAACTACCTTCTTTCTGGCTTTCTTTCCCAATGCTGTAATAGAAGAATCAGGGAACTTATCATTCAGTGGTTTATTTCCTACTAGAACCAGGCAAAGGCTGGGGTGTGAGGGTTCTTTACTACCTTTGGCCCAACTGCTTAGGTAGACATCTTCAATAAATCAGAACAATCCTCTGCATATGTTGTTTTGACCAATATAAATTATTAGAGTAATAATATCTTAAGCTGACACATCCTCATTACCTGAACTCTGGCCTTTGACTGTATTTCTTAGTCCAAAGTTCAAGATTAAATGACCGCTGATGGAATTTGAGATGTAAACTCAACATTCCGTATCTTATCTATCTGTACCTTGAATTTCTTCATAAGGTATATAACAGGAGAACAAATAGGCAAACAATAAATTCTTCACAGATATTTTTAGCCAAACGACTTCAATGAATCAGTAAACTTGTAGGCTAACAACAGCTTGTGATTAGCAACTTGATTACAACTCTATTTACGATTCCTGTAATTGGGACTTGGTCTGTACAGCATTTCTAAGTTTTGATAAATGGCGTTGGAAACTCATATGGAATACAGTTAACATTATCAACACAGACTTGAGATCTCCATAAACTTAACATTCATTACTTCATTTGATGGTTGTTTTTTTTTTTTTTTTTTGAGATAAGACTCTCACTCTGTTGCCCAGGCTAGAGTGTTGTGGCATCAGCCTAGCTCACAACAACCTCAAACTCCTGGCCTCAAGTGATCCTCCTGCCTCAGCCGCCTGAGTAGCTGGGACTACAGGCATGCGCTACCATGCCCGGCTAATTATATATATATATATATTTTTTTTTTTTTTTTTTAGTTGTCCAGCTAATTTTTTTCTATTTTTTTAGTAGAGATGCAGTCTCACTCTTGCTCAGGCTGGTCTCGAACTCCTGAGCTCAAACAATCCTCCCGCCTCGGCCTCCCAGAGTGCTAGGATTACAGGTGTGAGCCACCACGCCCGGCCTCATCACTTCATTTGATGTTAACTTGTCTCAGACCAAACACACAAACTTATTCCAAAACAGAAGTCTCTATTAATAGCCACATTTTCAAATTGCAGGAAAGCCTCAAAATTATTAATAAAATCCTTCCCTTCGAAGTGGAGAGAGAAATGCTTCAATACACATACATTTTTAAAATAACATTACAGTTCAAAAAGCTAACTCAAAGCCAGCACTGCCCTTGAACTTGCTTTTGATCATATTTACAAATCTATCTCACTGTTGGTTCAGTGGTCTGTCGTGTGAGTCAGGCAGTTCGTGGCGTTGGAACGCCGCCAATTTCATTGCCAATCTCATCTTTAATTTTGTCAGGTTTGTGTGATTATAATCTGTCTTCCGCCTTCTCTGTATATGCCTACTGTTTTTTTCTTTTTTGAGAGTTAATGTCTGTTTGTTCCTTATCTCTCCTGAAATCCATCCACTTGAAGAATGGCAGAGAGACCGGTGGAGGGATGGATCCCCCCGGGGATTAGCTCCAGTTTCTGCACATCCACTGCCCTTTATTGTTCAGCCCACGCGGTCACGTCTGCGAAGAAACTCATTTTACAATTCTACCAACTCCTCTGGCATTTTAATTTGGGACTTGCAGAAAAATCACACAGCTCACACAACCCACTCGTAATGGGTTTATACCCTGGACCCGCTGGGTCATCAGGGAGACAGAAGCCACTGCTTACTTGTTGACACCAGAGAGCCACAGAAATACGGTTGAGCAGAGATTTTGGAGAGGACTCTTTCTGGCTGTGTATCTCCCTGACTGGTTCCAACGCACCCATCGGAGACCGTGCCGGTTCCAAAATTGTCCACCAGAGGGCGCTACCCACGTCGGCACCGTCTATTGGAGATGTCTGTTGGCTAAATAACCCAATTTATAGCGTTTTCAGTTTTATCTAGCTTTTCTCAGAATTCATGAGTGAAGCACTTTTTAAAACCAAGCACCTAAAAAGAGAAAATAAGCCTATATAATGGGTTACACAGACATAAGGGGAAACCTAAAAACAGCTCCAACGTCCATTCCCCTGCCAGGCTTCCTATCAGGATGGGGGTGAAGGGGATTTTTGAGCTAATCATACTGTTTAAACCCCAGCAGTGGGCTCTGTTTGCAAAGGGAGGACAAACATTTGCAAAAAAAGATTTCCAATACGCAGGCTGACACCTATTTACTTTTTTTTTTTTTTTAAGATCCTGGGCTCAAGTGATCCTCTGGCCTCAGACTCCCGAGTAGCTGGAAATACAGGTGTCAGCTACCATGCCTGTCTAATTCCTTCTATTTTTAGTAGAGATGGGTTCTCACTCTTGCTCAGGCTGGTCTCGAACTCCTGACCTCAAGGGATCCTCCTGCCTCAGCCTCTCAGAGTACTAGTATTACAGGCGTGAGCCACCACGCTCAGCCCCGTTTACTTCTTGTCTAAATAATCTGTAAAGTTAGGTAAACGGTCATTTCAGAAATATTCTCTATGATAAGGTTTTACACGGAAAGCTCAAGGAGATGTGCATCTATTAATTAGCATAATCCCCCCGGCATGTCTACCTGGTTTGAATCCCAGCTGCCCCCACTGTGTCCCACTGAAACAGAATGAAACACAAAACTTGAAGCAAAGAGACATGAATACTTAACAAAATTTTTGATGTGAAGAAAGCTTTTTAAGTTGAGCAATAATAGAAATTTTCCACAAAGTTGATCATGTGAAATTTAAGAGTTTGCATTAAAACCCACAGTATCAGCCAGGCGCGGTGATTCACACCTGTAATCCAAACACTTGAGGGGCCAAGGCCAGAGGATCAATTGAGGCCAATAGTCCAAGACCAGCCTGAGCAACATAACAAGATCCCATCTGTACAAAAAATACAAAAATTAGCCGGGCATGGTGGCTGTAATAAATCTTAGCCATGAATACAACTCTACACTGAGTCCTGTGAGTCCTTCTAGTGACTCTCCCAACATGAGGGTAATCCTGGGCACCCTCTGCGTAGCAAGTAATTAGATGGATTAATGCCAATGTCTCCAACATGGTCAAAGTCACTGGTGCCATCTCCCATCACTGTCAAAGTTGCTGAGCAGCAAGTATGTCACAGGGAGTTTAATGAAACCACTTATTTAAGTTTTTATATTTTTATTTTTTCTTTGTTAGTGGTCCACTGTACTGGAACTTGGGCATGAGCACTTGGGCAAGAGTCTGAGCTGAAGTGAAATACAAGTAAACAACACTGAGTGCTTGTGTCTTCCCTTTGACCGTGAACTACTCACTGTTCTTTGTGAGCCTTGAGTCTCTTTCACACAAAGCATTATTTTCCTACAAATTTCTCTGCCTCTCATATAGATAATTTTAAATTATTTTGAATAAAATAATTAGGATGCCACTGAGAGTTACTAAAAATTTCTCCTAAGCTTCCTTCAACCTTCTAGATAGAAATGCAAGAAATCCAGCCAAGTACTTCATACCAGCAAGTCCTGTTCATCCTTGCTCCTCCCACATGACTTACAAACAAAGGGGATAAGACCCCCGTTAAGGAATCACTCCTGTTTCACAATTCAGCTTGTCTGGTAGCTGGTATCTAAACAATGCCCCCAACCAGGCAAATATAACCCAAATATAATCCAAAGCCAGCTCTGTGGGTGGCTCTTCTGCCCTTCAGAGATCTGATCAAACCTGAATCAATCCTAGTTCCACGTTCCACAATAGTCCAAAGTCCTCCCGCTCCCCATGAGCTGCGTGGACTTGCCTCCTCCTGTGTCTTGCTGGCTATTTTTATACGCAGGTTCTATTTTGTCCCAAGATAACTATGATAGGATATTTAGCCCCTTCACCAATTTCCATAAAAAGTTGATTCATTCCAACATTTACACATTTTTTTTGTTTGTTTGCCCTTCCTTCTATGAAATGTTAGTATCTGCTGACACTTTTTTCCTGAAGGAGCTCCTTAAGTAGGCCTTTGCAAGCTTTTTACTGACAAAGATGACTCTTAGGGGAATTACGGTTCCAGCCTTTTACAGAGAAAAAAAATACTCCATCTTATTATACAAGTAATAGAGATTCTTGTAAGGGACCCCTTG
The DNA here is from genome assembly GCA_963574885.1 of Lepilemur ruficaudatus. Classification (NCBI taxonomy): domain Eukaryota; kingdom Metazoa; phylum Chordata; class Mammalia; order Primates; family Lepilemuridae; genus Lepilemur; species Lepilemur ruficaudatus. The sequence continues at coordinate 29,883 of CAUYRT010019254.1, forward strand.
GCTATGTACGGAATCAAAACCAATTCCTCTTAAGTCCTTGTCAATAGAAATCATGATTCCATGAAACTTTAGTACATCTACTCATGAACTGGGAGAGCCAGTGTAATACTGACAGATTCATGCACTCAGCGAATCTGAATTAGGGGCTTTCTGTGTGTCAGGCCCTGGGCCAGGCACCAGGTGTATAGTGGTGAACAAGACCAATTCTGCTGCTGTTCCCATAGATTATAATCACAAACTATGAAAAGAGGACAAAGAAAAATCAGGGAAGTCTGGAAAAGACTCTGAGGATTGACATTTAGTCTAAAACCTAAGAGATGACAATGAACCAGCCAGGCAAAGAGAAAGAGAAAGAATATCCTAGGCAGGACAAACAGTATGTTCAAAGGCACTGAGGTTTGAAAGAGCTTGTTTGTTTGCAGATGACATGAATGAAAGCCAGCACAGCATGAGTGTAGTGGTTGAGTGGACGTGGGAGGAGGGGCACAAAGATTTGGAGTCAGCCGAGGCCACGAAAAACACTTTAGAATATAATCTAAGTGCTAGGTAAGGGAGGGGCTGGGAGAGGAAGGGCATCACAGTATTTTAAGGAAGATTCAGTTTGCATTTTAAAAGTTCCTTCTAGTTGCTAGATGGTGAAAAGATGGGAGGGAGGCAAGGAGGTATGCAAAGAGACCAGTAACAAGTTACTCTGGGAGACGATGGTAGCAGGGGTCGTAATGACAGGTGCATGATTAAGGAATATTTTGGAGGAGATTCAGCAGCATTTGCTGATAGATTGGATTGGGGGTGGGGTGTTGAGAGAGAAGAATCGCAGATGACTTGCAGATTTCTGGATTTGGGGGTGGAGAGCCCAATTACTGAGAATGGGGAAAACTAGGGAGAAATAGGTTTGAGTGGTATATAGTGAAGTCTTGGTTCAGTTGCATGTAACAAAACGTCTGATATACATAGTGGCTTCAACAAGTAAGGAGGTCATTTTTCTTACATAACATTCCAGAACTAACGTTGGGCTCTCATAACGCTATCTGTTTCCCAGGTCTTTCTCATTTCCCATTTTTTCACCCTTAGCTTGTGGACCTCATGGTCACAAGGTGGCTGCTCTACCTCTATGCATGTTCCATGAAGGAAAAAAGGGAAGGGTTGACTCTGCCCACTTTTTAAAAGCTTCCCTGGAGGCCCTATCCAGTAACTTCTGCCTATGTCTCTGGGCCCTATCCAGTAACTTCTGCTTATATCTCTGGGCAGAATTGGTATGTGATCACCTCTTACAAGAAAGGAGCTTGATTAGTGTGACTTTTTAGCGAGGCATGTTGCTGTTCCAAACAATATTGGGATTCTTGCTGGCAAGGAACCAAGGGAGAATGCAACTGGAAGCATCTGTCCCAGGTGGAAGTCAAGAGTTCAGTTTAGAACATGTTGGCCCAGGCACTGTAGCTCGTGCCTGTAATCTTAGTGTTTTGGGAGGCCAAGGTCTAAAAATAGCTTGAGGCCAGGAGTTTGAGACAAACCTGGGCAACATAATAAGACACCACCTCTACCAAAAATTTAAAAATTAGCCAGGCATAAGTGTGTGCCTGTAGTCCTAGCTACTCAGGAGGCTGAGGCAGGAGGATGGCTTGAGCCCAGGAGTTCAAGGCTGCAGTGACCTATGGCCATGCCATCGCACTCCAGCCTGGACAACAGACCAACACCTTGTTTCTAACAGAAAAGAAAAGAACATGTTAAGTTTGAGATGCCAAGGGAAAATGTCCACAAGGCTCTTGAGCACATGATACATGGAGCTTGGAAGACAGCCTGGGCAGGAGATATAAATTTAAGAGTGTTGAGTCTACTGATGGTTTTTGTCTTTTTACGTGCAGTGGAAAGCTTTTGAATTGGTACAGAAGAGGTTGATTTTGCAGGAGAAAAAAAATAATCCAAGTAGCCTAAGTAGGTTAGGAGAAATGCAACCCAAGCACGTTAACCTTTGGTAGGAAGAGAGATGCTTCCTTCATTATCTCAGGAAGACAAGAGAAGATGGGTACACAGAGAAGTTTGTAGTTTTGACCATGAGAAGACAGAGCATCTGGCCCAATGGCTTTTATTCTCTCAATAAAGCATAAGATAAGATTGTTTGTTTAGGGGTGCGGTTTGAAAAACAAAAGTATAAAATTGTTATCAAGTTGTGTTAGAGAGCAAATTTACTGGAGGATTTCTGGGGTTGCTGGGCAGCATTGAGTTTGCGTGCCTATGTGTGGTTGGCTTGTAATCATTAAGATAAAACCAGTCAGTCTAGTTATGTGATTTTTCTCCAACAATGTTCAGCTGCTCATGCGAAGGTGTGGGAAAGGCGGCGGTTGGTTTTATTCAGGGTTAGGCTTATGCCAAGGGGTGACTGATGGAGGAGGAGGAGAGCAAAGAAACCCCAGGCGTTTGCTGGGGAGTAATTATAATGAAGCACTTTGGAATCTTATCTGACTAAATTGGACTGAAATTCATACCCACTCTGATAATGGTAATAAACAGCCAGAGAATCAGAACCAAGGAAAAAAGAGCACAGAAATAAAAGACCCCAAAGTTGTTTAAATTGAGTCTCATGGGCTGCCAACTCAGCCAACTCCTCATTCCTGGTTCCTTTCCTGGCAGGAAGCTTTTCACAAAGCCTGGCAGGTGCAGTGAAAGAATTAGCAAACACCAGCATTGCCTTTCACCTCCAGCCAGAGCGATCATGCCCGGAAGTGTCCAGATGGAACCCTCAGCCTCTGCTTTGGGGACCCAACCAAGAGACATCTCTTCTTTCTAGCCTTCCAGAAAGATCAACGACTACAGAACACTCACTAGTTGATTCGCCTTTTCCTGGCCAAAGGCTTCTAGCTGGGCATGTAGCACTCCAGCAGGGAAAGGAGTGCTTGTTGTCAAATGCCAGCCCCACACAAGCAGAATTTGGGAGAGCCAACATGGGGCTTGTGGGGTACAGGTGGCATGAGATTTTCCTATGGCTATGGAGAGGGGAGGAGATGCCAAGATGGGAAAGTGTGGTGCAGACAATTCAGCATCAGGGAGGTGACAACCTGGAATAAGATGAGATAGCAAGCAGATATTCCAGAACACATTGTGTGGTTTCTGAATGCTACGCAGGAGTTAGGGCTGGGAGACACTTCCCGGGATGGTGGAGTGTAGCCCCAGGGACCTTCATGATGTGTGGAAAGGGAGTATTAGTAGCCACAAGGCCATTTAGATTAAACATATGATAGATTACACATGCTGGGATGGTGAGGAGGGGGACCAATTGAGATGTTGGAGGAGGTATAAAAATGAAAATTCTCTTCCTCCGTGGCCCTATCACTTGGCCATTGACTGGTGGTTTTAGGTGATGATCAGGTCGATTTAGATTCCAAGAGTACCCTCCAACCAAAGGATGAGCTGGGGACCATGGTCGCACTGGGGGAAGGCTGCATGGTGCATAGTTGTACAGGAAGGTAATTTTGAATAGAATCCTTTTAAATATTCATGTAGAAGTGGGAGTAAAAATGAAGCTACTTTTAAACTACTTTTGACTGCCAAATCGTGCTTTTTAAAATATGCCTGCCTGCTTTTGTACTTTCTAATTGTCAAAAACCATGAAGGGACTGAGATTTTTTACCTTCCCTTGCAAGCTAAGAAGTTAGTCTGCGACAGTTTCATGGATACTGGCAGAATAAGACTCCGGAGTCAGAGACAGAGGACTTTATTATTTCTGGCACAGCAAACAGCATGAGGTGCATGTTCATGTTGGTTTCCCCCTGTGTCCCCAAGCCCACAGAGGCAACACAGGGGCCTAGGTGAATGCTGTGCATGCAGTGGTTTGCCTCCCAGCTGAGGAACCCTGAGCTTAGAGAACCGGAATCTTTTTTCATTATGGTGTCTAATAGATACCAAAATTTCATCAGGGCAGCCAAATAAGCAATCTGCCTAAGAGCAAACCTGCCTGACCTTTGCCCCAAAGGCAGGCATTGCTACACTAGGTGGCAAACAAACCTGCTCTGGAGGTAAACACTGTATCTTCCAAGGCTATTTGCTTTACAAACAACCTGGAAATGATAATCCATGGCAAAGGTGGGCAGTGCTCCTGCTCACTAGATGGGCAGAAACATGGAGAGTTGTCTCCCAACAATAACATTAGCTACACTCACATAGTGCCTACTATGTGTTAAGAATAGTTCTAGGTGGGGCGTGGTGGCTCACATCTGTAATCCCAGCACTTTGGGAGGCCAAGGTGGGAGGATCACTTGAGGCCAGGAGTTTGAGACCAGCCTGGGCAATAGTGAGACCTCAACTCTACAAAAAATAAGCAAAATTGGCTGGATGTGGTGGTGGTCCATGCCTATAGTCCCAGAATCTCAGGAGGCTGAGCCAGGAGAATTGCTGGAGCCCAGGAGTTAGAGGCTATAGCAAGCTATGATTATACCACTATACTCTAGCCTAGTTGATGGAGCAAGACTGCCTCATATAAAAAAAAAAAAAAAAAAGAAAGAAAGAATAAAAAAGAACACTTCTAAATGCTTTAGTGCTTTACATACATTATCTCACTTAATCCTTACAATTCTATGAAGTTATCCCCATTCTGCAGAGGAGAAAACTGAATTTTATAATGATATAGAATTGCAGGAGCCTGTAACAATTTAGATCAGTGGAGACTCTGACCCACTAGGTCTGGAAGGGACATGATACTTATTTTTAATAAGCGCCACAAGGATCCTGATAGACACCAAGGTTCAAAAATCACTAATTTGGAAGGTAAGCATCACCTTTTCAATTCTCTTCAATAGCGAACATTTTTATTCCTGTCTATATTCATGCCTACCTAATAAAGCCAAGAATTCTATTTCCTTTTATTTAAGACACAGAACTTTGAGTTTTTAGTGCGTAAAAAGGACTCAGAATAATAAAAAGAAAAGGAAAATTTGTTTGTAATGAAGATTTTTTTAAAAAGAATGCAGGCTTTAAAAGGACTGGCTCATTAAATTAAAACATATAATATGTGTTTAAATGAAAAAAATCACAAAATAGCCAACATTTCTAAGTTTATACTTTCTGTGTTCTTGTGGGAAAACATATTTTCCCACATGATTTTTGTAGTCATGAATGTTGCAAATCCACAGAAGCACTGCAAATGTCAGGAATAGACTGGCTTTTGTTAGGGAGTAATTTATTAATACTAGAAAAATTAGGTCAGGCACAGTAGCTCACGCCTGTAATCCTAGCTTTCTGGAAGGCTAAGGCACGAGGATTGCTTGAGCTCAGGAGTTCAAGACCAGCCTGAGCAAGAGTGAGACCCCATCTCTACCAAAAACAGAAAATTTAGCAGCACACACCTGTAGTCCCAGCTACTCAGGAGGCTGAGGCAGGAGGATTGCCTGAACCCAGGAATTTGAGGTTGCAGTGAGCCACAATGCCACCACTGTACTCGACCCAGGGCAAGACTCTGTCTCAAAAAAAGAAAAAAAAAAGAAAGAAAGAAAGAAAAATTAAAGGTTCATTCATTTTGGGGACTAGAAGTATGCAGGATGATAAGCCTGACTTTTTTGTTTGTTTGCATTTCCGAGTGCAAAAAACTTCCTTGCATGACTGAGAGACACAATGTGCATACTTACCCACAATAGTGACAGGGCAAGGTATCATTTCCTTCCACCTACCTTTTGTGTGTGTGTATGGGGGCGGGGTCCTTTTCCAATTTTCATCAATTTAAATCATTTGCCTAGAGTATTTTTTAATTGACTGTCTCTTTCAAATCAATGTACCCTCATATTTTTTGTTGTTTACAATAAATGCATAAGTTAGTGGAGCTAAGCAGAGCCCCAGCAGGGGACAGATGGCATACCCATGCACAGGGCAGTGCCCAGGGAAAAGGGATACCACTGGGGCCTGGGAAGTCCCCCTGTGGCCTAACAGGGTCGGGTGAGGGAGGTGTGCTGAGGGGCTGCCGGAAGGAACTGTGGCTTTTCCTAGAGGGACACCACCGACCTACAGTAACATACAGGGAGAATCAACATCAGACCGCCACTGAAACCAAGCAGAAGCTTGAGGGCAGGGAACCGGTTTACCGAGAGCAAGCAGCGTGGAGAAGCAGCCCTGGAGGGCAGACGGAGAGAATTGAATAGAGTCAGCTGCTCCTGTCTCTCCTTGGAAGTTAGTGTTTTTTCGTATCGCAGAGCACTTTGGTTTCTATATCAATAAAAATAAACCCTTACTTGTGTGGTACTCTGAAATTGGAAATTGTTTTCATATACAATACATTATGTCACAACTCTGTCCAGCTCGTGAACACATCGTGTGGCAAAATGGATCCTGAGGAAGGAAGCGACTTACCCACAGGTGCGGGTATAGAGTTTCAGTCATGCAAGACCAAAAGTTCCAGAGATCTGTTGCGCAACAGTGTGAATATAGTTAAAACTACTCAACGGTACACTTAAAGATGGTTAACATGGTCAATTTTATGTTATATTTTTTACCACAATTTTTTTTTTAAATGTAAAAACCATGTTTAGTTTGCAGGCTGTACAAAAACAGGCAGTAGGCTGGACTCGGCCAGTTCACCAACTCCTGATCTAATCTACGGTCCATTTTCAAATGTCACGTCCTTTGTAGATATCCTCCTCACCCCAGTCTAATTCAGGTTCCTCTAGTTGTCATGTGTGTCTCTTTAACAGTTTCTCAGTCTTCCTTTGACTTCAGTGCCCCCGACGCTTTCGGAGAGAGATTATTAACTAGTTATTTTGTAGAAGGTCCCTCAATTTGAATTTGTCTGCTGTTTCCTCACGGTTAAACCCAAGTTATACATTTCTGGCAGGAGACTACAAAATTGATCTTGGATGCTTCTCAGAGTATATCAGAAAGCACAAGATAATATCTGTTTGTCTCTTCATTGGTGATGTTGACTTTGACCATTTGTCTGCTGGGTTTTTCCACTGTAAAGTGACATTTTCCCCCCCGCTTAGTAAATAATTTGCAAAGAGATACTTTTAGACTATGTAAATACCCTGTTCCTCATTCAACTTTCACTTATTTTAGCTTCCATGATTCTTGACTGAATCAATTATTATTAGTTTCAAAATGATGACGTTCTGATTCTATCTACATTTATTAGTTGGCATTCTACTGTAAAGAAGATCTTTTTCTTATCTCTGCATTTATGAACTCATGGTAACTTATTTTACGGGTGGTAAAACATGCTAATCCATTAACATATTAATTATTGTTGTTAGTTGTATAGGTGCTAATATGTTAATTTAATTTAATTTAATTTTATTTTTGAGACAGAGTCTCACTCTGTTGCCCAGGCTAGAGTGCCGTGGCGTCAGCCTAGCTCACAGCAGCCTCACACTCCTGGGCTCAAGCAATCCTTCTGCCTCAGCCTCCCCAGTAGCTGGGACTACAGGCATGCGCCACCATGCCCGGCTAATTTTTTCTATATATTTTTAGTTGGCCAATCAATCTCTTTCTATTTTTAGTAGAGATGGGGTCTCGCTCTTGCTCAGGCTGGTTTTGAACTCCTGACCTTGAGCAATCCACCCGCCTCGGCCTCCCAGAGTGCTAGGATTACAGGCGTGAGCCACCGCACCCGGCCGTTAATTTTATTTTTTGTTTTGAAGTTCAAATTGTCTTAGATTTGGCCAAATGGAAGCTCCTTCAAGGTCCTTTAGACATTGTCCCCTACTCCTATCTGTCCCCATCACATTCTGCACACTTTCTTTCTTACTGGTATAAAAAGATGTTTCAGGTTCTCCTTGTACTTTGCCTGCTCAGTTCCAGTCCCAGCCACCAAGAGGCAGAAAGAAAGCCTGCCACACAGTCACCTCAGACACCAGCCAGGTGGAGGGATGCAGGAGAGGAAGAAAGACTAGAAGGGAAACCAGGATGAGAGAGTGACATTCCAAGACATGCAGCATATTTGCATGTCAAAAATAATGACACTGATAATATTTTACAGAAATCCCGTAAATATGACTTTCCCTGAGTTCTTATCTGCAAGAGTAATCCACTTCATCTGTATTGGCAGGTAGAATAGAACAGGTATAGCACAGGGCTTTGGTGTGGACTAACTGATTCAAACCTCTACCCCACTACTGACTAGCTCTGTGATCTTGTCTAAGTCATTTTACCTATCAGTTCTAGTTTCTTGAGGCTCTGAGGAAGATAATAACACTCTGCACTTCCTTGGATCATCATAAAGAGAAGAAATACTGAATACCAAGGGCTACTCCAGCGCAGGGCACTCAATGGGCACAGTACCAGCCGTATCCTATGGGAAGAGGCATAGTCACTCTCTCTCCAAATGTAGTGTTCCGCATGTATTAGGGGATTCTTGCAATTATGAGAAAATATTAGTACTCAGTTTTATAATTGTTTTATAAGCATTATCTCACCAGATCAACAAAATGGAAGTTGTAGAGAAGAAAGGGGGAAACAAGCATGTCCGTCTGTTAAGTCCGTCACCACAGGAAAACATCCAGAAGGAATTCCCACCAAACATATAACAATGACTTTTGCTTTCAACACTGTAGGCATCTGTAGTTTCTGAATTATTTGACAAGAAGCATTCTTTCATTACTTCTGTGATTTTATTGCTTTAGTGAATTGTTCTCTCATGTCGCTAGATCAGAGCTCATTGAAACCTAAGATTAGAGGGCTGAATTTAATGAGGTTTTTGTCTTGGAACAGAGTAAACAAAAATCTTTTTCCTTGATCTTTATTCCATGTTCTGACCTCTGCATGTGATTATGTAACAGCCATGACTTAGCAAATCACTATGACTTAGCTGGCTGTAATCACTGAGACTTAATGAGTCACAATAATCAGGAAAGAGATTTTGTTTTACCTGGTGTGGCCAAATATTATCTATACCTTCCATTTAATGTCGAGTAAGTATTTGAGGCATTCTGCATTCCTGACACTTTATTTCTATAATTCTTACTTCATGAGGATTTTTTTATTAAACCTGCAATTTTACTAGCTTTTTCAATATCCAAAAGAAACAGAATGAGGCATGTAATTCAATACCATTTCTATAAATCAAAAGTATATGCCCACAGTGCACATTATAACATGTTGTTAAAAAAAAAAAAGAAGAAGAAACTACACACATATTACACATACCACAATAGCTGCCTATAGTAGTAGGAGGAGTAAAGTAGAGGATGGGATTTTTTTTTTTTTTTTGGGGCCAGAGTCTCACTGTGTTGCCCGGGCTAGAGTGCCATGGCATCAACCTAGCTCACAGCAACCTCAAACTCCTGGGCTCAAGCGATTCTTCTGCCTCCACCTCCCAAGTAGCTGGGACTACAGGCATGCGCCACCATGCCCGGCTAATTTTTTCTATATATTCTTAGTTGGCCAATCAATCTCTTTCTATTTTTAGTAGAGATGGAGTCTCGCTCTTGCTCAGGCTGGTTTCGAACTCCTGACCTTGAGCGATCTGCCCACCTCGGCCTCCCGGAGTGCTAGGATTACAGGCAAGAGGTACCGCGCCCGGCCAAGGATGGGATTTTTTTTTAAGACAAATAAATTAATGAGAGAGAGAGAAAGAGAATTTGGCAGACTAGTCGGGATAATGTGTCATAAACTCTGATGAGTATGAAGAACTCAACTCTCTACCCTTGAGGTCCAAAATCGAATATTAACAGTGCAGAAAAGTATTTTTATGCAGCACTGTGGTTTTAGAATCCACCCCAGTTGCTTTATGTGCCTGAAACTCTGCGCTCTGATTGCTGTGCAGCACCCTGCAGTGTGTATCCACCACATGTTACCTATGTACTCTGTTATGAGCTGAACTGTGTCTTTCCAAAATTCACGTGTTACAGTCCCAATTCCCATTACCTCAGAATGTAATCATATTTGGAGATAGGGCCTTTAAAAAGGTAATTAAGGCTAAATGAGGTCACATGAGTGACAGTGTTTGAAGGTAGAACTTTTGAAGAAGTGCTTTAGTTAAACCGAGGCTGCTGAGTGGAGCTCTGATCCAATGACTGGTACCCTTATATGAAGAGAGAGACACCAGCAATGTGCCCACACAGAGAAAGGGCCATGTGGGGACACAGTGAGAAGGCAGTCATCATCACACCAAAGAGAGAGGCCTCAGGAGAAACCAAACCTACCGACACCTTGATCTTGGACTTCCAGCCTCCAAAACAATGAAAAAATAAATTTCTGTTGTTTAAGCCACCTAGTCTGCAATAGTTTTTTGTGGCAGCCCTAGCAAACTAATATACACTCTTAGAAACAGCCAGAGTTCTTTCGACTCTTTTATTGAAGATCCTTTGAAGTCAAAAAACAGACAACCTTTACTGTGAAACTGACAATACTATACAGCTAACATCTGATAACTACTGTACAGCTAACGATTATTATTTAATGCTGTATCATACGTAGAAAACTAAAAAGTCTGCCTCTCGGAGTTCTAAATTTTTCACTCAGTGCCTTGTTGACTGAATGCCTGGCAAGGAGAAAAAGGGAATCCTAGCCTTGAGGACACATGATTAGTGTAGGGTAACCCAGGCATAAGCTCGTCAACCTTTAATTAGCCCGAGATTGGTTTAGAGACAGTCCAATCAGTGAGAGCTGGAGGAATTTTGCTAGAAATTCTGGGAGATAGATATTTTTCTCCTTTTTTTCTCCTGTAGAGTAGCAGAGCTGCTGCAGCCATTCTGTCACCATGAGGGAAATAAGCCTTAGGATTATGCTGATGCCACAGAAAGCAGTATGGAAAGATGAAATCTTGAAATCTTAATTCAGACCAACCTTGAAGTCAAGGCTTCTGGACTTTCCAGTCACATGAGCCAATAAATTTTTATTTTTTAAAGCCAGTATGAGTCTTGTTATTTGCAAGAAAAAAAATCTCTCAAATGATACAGGTAGGCACAAGGTTACAAATGTGAATAGTCAGGTCTCAGCTCTTGGGGGTGGGAGTGTATAAGCTCATTTGCACTCATCAGATTGTTGAAAAGTAAAAACAATAATAACATCCGTCCTGATGTGAGCTTTAAGTTACAAGAACTGTCATACATTGCTGGTAGGAACGTAAATTGCTACAATATTTTTGGAAAGCAATCTGGCAATATATTAGGTTTAACCTTATAAAATTGCTATTTCAAGCCAGAATCCTTGAATATCAATAGTTTCATTTGATTCAACCTAATACATTAAAAACACATATTCTTTGACCCCATGCATGATCTCACTTTTGGGAATCTAGCCTATGGAAATAAAAGCAATAGAATGTAAAGCTCTACATACAAGGACACTTATTGCAGCCTCGTCGATAGTGACAAAGCAAAACAAAACTAGAAACAACCTCAACATTGGGGAACAAATAAATTATTGTACACCCAAATCAGAGAATGTTACCAAGAACTCTTTAAGGAATGAGTTATATCTGTATCTGTTTTCTTGTAGAAATGTCAGAAAAAAAAGGTGTGGAGTACCATCTTTAGAATAACCTCATTTTTTGTAAAAACAGCAAAAAAATAAAAACCCTTTCTATGAACATATAAATAAATGATCAGGCAGAAGGGAGTGAAAGGGTAAATACTGCACTGGTAACCTTGGTTACCCCAAAGGGGGGGAATGGAGGAGATTAAGGGGAAGTTTTAAAGTTCTTTAAACATCTTTGCATCTTTGCCTTGTTTCACTATTTACATGACTTGACTGACTAAGATTGGGCTAGAGGTTGGGGGTGCATGATTGAATTAGTCCCAGTGTGGGGTGCCTGGGGCTTACTTAGGCCAGTGGAGAGGTCAAAAGATCGTTACCGAGGACAGCGTTCATTGAATATTTACCATGCACTTGGACTAGTGTAAACACTTGATATTTATTGACTCATTTTATTCTTTAAAAATACATGGAATTTTCATAATTTCTGGGAGTTAAGCACTGTTCTTATGCCCATCTTGCAGATGAGGTGAACTGAGGCAGGGAGAACTGAAGTAGCTCTCTCACAACTACACAGGGTAAGCGGCAGGCTTCGGACCTATGCAATCTGAAGCCAGAGACTTGGCTTTGCGCGCAACCCTTGCCTTGGATCGCAGGGGTGTGACGGTTGGGCGCCTTGCAGGAGTGCTCACTCCCACGTGGGAGAGTCTGGGGAGGATTCACAGAGGAGGCGACCCTAGAATTGGCTCGTGAAAGGTGAGTAGGTGCTCACCAGGCAGACCCGGCACAGGCAGGCGGGGGTCAGCGCTCAGGCACCGCAATGAAGGCGGGGACTGCGAGCTGAGGCGGAGCCGGGCGACAGGAGCCAGCACAGCGCCCGGGACTCGTACTGGGCTTCCCCGGCCCCCGCCTTTGGCCCCTCTCAGCCTGCGCCGTCGAGGCTGCAGCTAGGTCTCCCCCAGGGCATCTTCCCGCGGGGTTCCCAATTACAGGACAGGCGGCGCAGGTACAGTATGACCACGGAAGGGCTCCGATGGGGGCTTTTACTATCCGGAAAGTAACGCGCGCGCGCACACACACACACACACATGCACGCACGCAGTGTTCCAACTCTGATTTTCCCGCCTGTGACCCTCTCCCGGCCGGGGCCCCCACCCTTGCAGGAATAGCCCCGCCCCGGGGTGGCCCCACCCTCTCCTGGGACCCGCAATAAATCCAGGCCCTGGGCGCTCTGCGGCGCCTTGCCAGTGGTGGACCCTGCGGACTCCTCGTAAGTAGACACCCCACTTTCCTTTCTTTTTCTCCCGATCGGAGGCGAGTGCAAAGCCTGCTTGCATTTCCGGGGCACTCCGTAGCTGCCTGCGCCGGGGAAGGGACTGGCGGAGCAACGGGCTGGACTGCAAACCTGGGCCAAGGGCGCAAGAAGGAAGGCAGGGGTGGGAATCCACACACGGGTGGGCACGGTGTGGGGCGAGCGTGCGCCGTCCGGAACCGCAGCGGGCCCCCTCCTGAGGTCGGTGAGACTGTCCCAGGACCGCGCCTGCCTCTGGGGCCAGACCCGTTGCAGAGGTGGTTCTGAACCTCTGACAAGTTCAGAATTCCCAGTGGTTGCCATTTGGGGAAGAGGGACAAGAATATGTGAAATCTAAAAAAGTTGAACTCAGAAGTAGAGAGGGGAGTGGTGGTTCCTGGAGGCTGGGAGGGGTTGGGGAAGGGAATGAGGAGTTGTTGGTCAAAGAGCACACACTTTGACACAGATAGGAGGAAGGTATTTTGAGATCTATTGCGTAGCAGGCTGACTATAGTCAATAATGTATATTTCAAAATAATTAACAGTAAATTTCAAATGTCTTACCATAAAAATAATAGGTAAACTAAATGATAGATATATTCATTAGCTTGATCTAATCATCCCACTTTGTATGCATACATCAAAATGTCACACAGTACCCATAGCATACAATTATGATTTGCCTATTAAAGATAATATTAATTAAAGGCAGGGCACGGTGGCTCACACCTGTAATCCTAGCACTCTGGGAGGCCGAGGCAGGAGGATCGTTTGAGCTCAGGAGTTGGAGACCAGCCTGACCAAAAGCGAGACCCCGTCTCTACTAAAAATAGAAAGAAATTAGGTGGACAACTAAAAATATATAGAAAAAATTATCCGGGCATGGTGGCACATGCCTGTAGTCCCAGCTACCTGGGAGACTGAGGTAGGAGGATCGCTTGAGCCCAGGAGTTGGAGGTTGCTGTGAGCTAGGCTGACGCCACGGCACTGTAGCCCGGGCAACAGAACCAGACTCTGTCAAATAATAATAACAATATTAATTAAAAAAAAATAAAAAAGGAAGCCGGGCTGCGGATCGCATCGCCCCAACAGCTCCACTTGCAATGCGGAAGTGTCCCCTCCGGCTTAGGAGTGTCCCCCTTCCCGGTGCTGGTCGTGGAGCAAGGTGAAAACTCCAGCCACTGCGGGCTTGTCTGTAGCGGGCTCCCACGTGATGTGGGGGAGTTCAGTCCAAGCCTGGCGTCCTGACCCGAGAGCTCGGGGCAGCCTCAGTCATGGCTTGGTTTTGCGAGGCGGCGAGTGTAAACTCAAATCTCTGGGGCAGAGAAAGGGCGCTCCTGAAAATGGGGCGGAGTAGCAGCGCCACCCGGTGGTTTTCTGGTGTTCCTGACACTGCTTGCCTTAGAACGCGCGGCTCGATCCATCTGAAAGAGCTGTATGGACTTCTATTAGGTTCTTTGCGTTTGATGCTTTTTCTTAGGATTAGCTTCATGTGAGGGGAGAAACTGGGAATATTTGCATGCCCGGTAGCTGTTCAGTGCTCTAGAGAAACTCTAGCCGGGTGATGGTTGGGAAGAATTTCTGTGTCAATTTCCATTTTTTTCCTTGCCTTGGAGGTGTCTTTAAACCTCAGTTTCCTCATCTGTAAAATGGCAACGATAATAATGCCTATCTTATAGGGAAGGTATGAGGATAAAATGAGGGAATATGTATGAAGCACTTAGCACGGTACCAGAAACAGTAAATACTAAATGAATGTGTTTGATGTTATATAATAATGAGAATTTTTATTACGGTTGTGCTGTCTGAGCTCAGTGCAATGGCCAGGAACTGTAGGAATCCGGTCACTTCATCGCACTTGACTATGTGTTTACTGTGTTCTAGGAGCTTCAGGATGGTTCTTGCTAAAAGATGGACCCTGAAGAAGCACTTCGTAGGCAACCCTACTAAGAGTGACTTTGAGTTAAAGACAGCTGAGCTCCCACCCTTAAAAGATGGAGGTAAGTCACACACAAAAGTTTTCAGAGTTGGAAGGGGCTGTATCATTTAGCCTTTGCTGCATAACAACTACCCCAAAGTTTAGTGACTGCAAACAACAATCGTTTATTTGTTCATTATTCTTTGGATTGGCAATTTGGGCTCAGTTAAGCTGGGCGATTCTTCTTAGGACAGTCACATCTAGGCTAAATGGTTAATTTAGGAGGGGCTTCACTCATACGGGTGGGTGGCATGCTTTCTGTTGGAATGTATGCCTCACTTCTCCTCTGTGCAGCCTTTCTAGCAGGCCAGTTTGAGCACTGTTCTCCGAGCAGTCCCAAAGATCTCGAGCTGCAGAAGTTGGCAAGCTCCTTTTCAAGCCTTTACTTGTATCATGTTTGCTAATATCCCATGATCAAAGCAAGTCACATAGCCAAGCCCAGATTCACCAGGGTGAGCAAATGATGACAGTGGGGTAAGCCCTGCTTAGTAGCTGTGTGCACAGCAGACTCCAAGGGTGTTTATAAGGGTCGATAAGCTTTTGAGACAAGGGGATGCAACCAAGTAGCATGGCAAGTTATCAGTCCCGTGACAGTTGTAATAGCCCCAACTTGGATTCCAAGTTCCAGAGAATGTGCACATGAGGGTAACTCCAGAAAAACGCATATTTTTTAACACTACCTGGAGCTGGTAATGAAATTCTATGTGAGCAGAGTAACATAATGGTACAGATATGGCTTTAGGCAAATTACTTAACCTAAACTTAAATAAAATGAAAACAATATTTGTTGAGAACATCCAGTGAAGTGTATAGCGTGGAATGAGTGCTGAATAAATAACATCATCATCATTATTGTTATAATTATTAACTGGGCTGGGCCAACTGTGAGAACCTTCTTATCACTTCAATAGAAAGTTCAGATGAAAAAACAACTCTGAAGCAGACATATTACCTGTGATTATTTAGAATGCCAAAAACAACAAAGGCATCAGGCCTTGAATTTCTAATTGCTTATGGAATGCTTTATTTTGTAGAGGTCCTGCTTGAAGCTTTGTTCCTCACTGTGGATCCTTACATGAGGTATTATTTTTCTCCCAAAAATGCTTATGCTGTATACTGGTCACTGTCTGGAAATAGTTCCCCTTTCAAAATGTCCAACTGATTCAAAACACCGTCACTGTCCCTCTGTCTCTCCCTGCATAGTATCAGTCATGGGATTCATGGATGCTCTGAGACCTTTTGCAGGCAAAGGTCTAAGAGGCTTGGGGAGGGATCACCTTGGTCCCTTTATTTTACAACCAACTCCTATCTGTTCTGCACAATTTGCCTTTCGTTGCTTACCAGAATTGCTTCCAGAAAAAAATATTAAAAGAATAAAGAAGCCCAACCCCAATTTTTCCATTTCCCTACTAGAAAATAATTTGGATAGAGGCAGATGCTAAGGCTAAAATCAGCTTTTCTTGCCTTCCACTGACCTGTATTCTTTTAATTTAGGTAATCTGTAGTTGACTAAAACTTGTATACTCAGTTAGCAAACAACTCATGGAGGGAAGGGAATAAAAGGCCTTCCTGGGCCACTAAGTCCTCAATAATTTTTTGCCTAGGTAAGTACTATAGCCGTCATTCTTTTAAATATTTTTTTTTTCATAGCTGATTGATAAAGATTTAAATCTCAAGTGAAAAACTGAGTTTAAAAATGTTAATTACCATCCCTTTTTGTGTAGCTAATGTTTTGGGTAACAAGTACCCAGTGGTGCCTGGGTTATATTTTAAAAGTCATTGGTAGAAACTCATAGTTCATTGAATGTAGTGATAAGACTCTCGTGTTAATTCATTAAAAATCCCACCACACTGATTCTCTGGAATCTACAGCTTTCCTCTGCCATCTGACCCAGGGGTCCTGCCTTCGTCTGTCTGGGTTTCATTGCTACACACGCTTACCCTGCAGTTTTCCACTTGGCTTGAAACTCAAGCCAGTTTTTCCCAGATGCTCTTGTGTATTAAGAATGGATTTTTTTTTTTTTCCAGAATAGCATCCAAAAGATTGAAAGAGGGTGACACAATGATGGGACAGCAAGTGGCCAGGTAATTATTTCTATTTGTTCCAATGTTTGGAAAATCTGTCTCCTCTTCACCTCCTCCTGGGCACTCCCTCTCTCCACTGTTCCTACAATTTCTTCAACTGGTGTGGTTCACTCAGTGTTTGATTTTGGAAGCAACTTGGGAAATCCTGCCCCCTTCCTGACTAATTTGGAGGTGGGGAGGATGTGAACTTGTCATCATTTCAGCCTCACTTTGCCATTCTTACTTTTAATTACTAAAAAAAAAAGTATTCATCTAGTGCATAATTATCACAAAAATTCAAGGGAAACAAAAAATTTTTATCTTGGAAACTGAAAGTTCCCCCATCACCCGGACCTTAAAAACAACAGTTGTTAATGTATTATTTCAAAAATTGTTCAATACACATACTTTTAAATATATTTTCAAATAGGCTTCTATGCCCTTCACAAATTGCTTTTTGTTACTTACTATATTATGGATATCTTTTGTTGGTAGTACATAAACATACCACCTACGTTTTAATAGCTGCAAATTATTTCATTGCATTCTGCCATTTAACTACTCATAACTGTTTCCAGTTTTTTCTGCTACAAATAATTCTTCAAAGGACACATATATATCTATATGTGGATGTCTGTGTATTCTTTGCCCACTGGGTATTACTTTACATTAAATTCCCAGAAATATATAGCCAGGTGCAGTGGCTCACGCCTATAACCCTAGCACTCTGGGAGGATCGCTTGAGCTCAGGAGTTTGAGACCAGCCTGAGCAAGAGCAAGACCCTGTCTCTACTAAAATTAGAAAAACTTAGCCAGGTGTGGTGGTGTGCACCTGTAGTCCTAGCTACTGAGAAGGCTGAGGCAAGAAGATTGCTTGAGCCTAGGAGTTTGAGGTTGCTGTGAGCTAGGCTGACACCATGGCACTCTAGCCTGGGCAACACAGTGAGACTCTGTCTAAAAAAAAAAAAAAAAAAAAAAGAAAGAAAGAAAGAAAAAAATCCCAGAAGTATAAATTCAAAGGAGATACATTTTTAATTTAAAACAACTATGACAAATTGCTCTTCAAAAAGATTACATGAAATAAAAAAATTAGCTGGGCATGGTGGTGTGCACCTGTAGTCCCAGCTACTCAAGAGGCTGAGGCAGGAGGATCACTTGAGCCCAGGAAGTTCAAGGCTACAGTGAGCTACTATCATGCTGTTGCACACGACAG
>CAUYRT010019255.1:0-64573 GCA_963574885.1 Lepilemur ruficaudatus
TGTTGAAACTACTTAATCAAAAAATATCATCCATATTTAAATGTATGTATATTTGCAAAAAATCTGAGAGGGCCCTTTAAGGGAAGGAAGAAGACTTCTCTTATCCTTCCAGCTTTGTCATGAAAATGTTTGCTTCTTAACTTAAAGCAATTTACTATATAAAAAAGTGAATTCAGGCCGGGCGCGGTGGCTCACGCCTGTAATCCTAGCACTCTGGGAGGCCGAGGCGGGAGGATTGCTCAAGGTCAGGAGTTCAAGACCAGCCTGAGCAAGAGTAAGACCTCGTCTCTACTATAAATAGAAAGAAATTAATTGGACAACTAAATACATATGTAAAAAATTAGCCAGGCATGGTGGCACATGCCTGTAGTCCAAGCTACTGGGGAGGCTGAGGCAGAAGGATCGCTTGAGCCCAGAAGTTTGAGGTTGCTGTGAGCTAGGCTGATGCCACGGCACTCTATAGCCCGGGCAACAGAGTGAGACTCTGTCTCAAAAAAAAAAAAAAGTGAATTCAATAAAACGTAAAAGATATGTTGACGCTACTAAAAAAAGCATCATCCATAGGTAAATGTCTGTGTATTTATAAATACCTGAGACACTAAGGTAAAGAAGATGACAATTGATCCTATCAACTTCTTCTTTCAACTGTTCATTTCTTAAATTAATTTACCCTTTTAAAAAATGAATTTCATGATGTTTGACTCTTGAGTGAAATTATCCCCTAGAAAGCAAAAAAAACCCATGTCATTTTTCTAACCACCTGTACACCATATGCAAGTGTATATTGAAACATGGATCAAAGTTGCTTATAGACTAAAGAGCAGTGGTAAATTTCAGTTCATTATATCTCTGCTACATCAACACCATAGCATAGGGCTTATCTGCAGCTCTTTCAAGATATTAGAAAATTTGACCTATTTTAAAAACCTATCTTAAACAATATTAACATAGGCTATCCCTGCTAAGTTGTCTATACATATGAGTTTCTAAAAGAGTAAACAAACTATCTTAAATTGCCTTCAGGACTAAAGTATGTAGTTCAAAAGTAGGTTGCTGAGAATCAGAGATAGATTTTTGTCCAGCTCAAATATTTGGAATACTTAGGAAGAGTCGAGTAAAGAAAATAATTCTGCTATTATTCTCCAACTTGGTGTAATCTGCATCCAAAAAAAACTGAGCACCAGAGTTTTAAAAGAGAGCTCCCTAATTTTGGCCTCATTGTTGTTGAGTTTTCATCTTTGTTTTTTTGGCCTTGGAGGCCCGTATCTGAGCATAGTTCTTGATGCTTTTTCTGAGGGGTAAGCCAAGAACAGTGTACACCATCTAGTGGCTCAGTTCAAAATTGCTGCAGTTAAAGAAAGGCAAGTTTGAACAGGAAGCAATGGGTGTCTGCAGCCATGGCAATTAACAGACTCAATTCTTTTTTCAGCATTTCTCCAAGTGCCTGAGAAACGCTGAAGTGGTTGCCATGAATTCCAGGGAGAAGCTCTTACAGCACATAAAAAGATTCAATCTAGGAAGTTAATTTAAATAGCCCACAGTTAAAATCCTACTTTATTTCAACTATGTATCTATAATTACTCTGCTTTAATGAGAACTTTTTACTTGCCTGCTTAGTATCAGAATTAATATTACTACTGTAACACTTGGTTATATCATGGAGTGAGCAAATTGGATGGAAGAGGAAATAGATTCTATTTATGATCATATGTTAAGTGAATTGTTTCTTTAAATCATTAACATCCAGGCTGTGGTTGCCAGTCTATAAACTCCTGGAGAGCCATGGAACTCACACATGGGGTTCTTGAATCCACGGTCACAGGGCACATTTTTTTAATTGAATATATAATGCCTTCTACATACACCAAATCACCGTTGCAGTTCAAATGTAATCAGTAAAAGAGCATCACTAAATTATCGATAATTTGTTATGCAATTTTTATCAATAAATATATGACTTTCATCCAGGAATTCATAAAAACGTATTTATTTACATTTATATGTTTATATGTAAATTACATCAAAGATAGATTTTTAAGAAAGTTTAATAGTCTTGATTTCTGCAGTCCCATGTCTAGGAATTGGTTCTAAGGAAACAATTATTCACATGTTCAAAGATATTTATGTTAGTGTTGTTCATAATAGCAAGATACTGGAATCAACCTTAAGTGTTTGACAATTAGATATTGTTGAATAAGCATTAGTTTAGCCATACCAAAAAAGTAGCACACCACTATTAAAAACTACTAGTCAAGATCTATATTTATTAAAATGAAAATACCTTATCATATATTTCCAGGCGAAAAGAGCAGATTACAAAAGCATTTGTGCCATAATCCATTTATATATAATATAGTGGTGAGTAGGCAAAGAAAAAAAATCTAAGAGGATTTTTTTATCCCAAGAGAAATAAATGATTTATTTTACCAAGCACAATGAATGGAAAGAGAAGAGTCAAAGATAACCCCAAAGTTTTTGTCCTGAGTCAGTGGCAGATAGAGTTGACACTGACTCAAGGGAAAAGAGAGTGTTTGGAGGGGAAAGCCAGGGGTTTGCTTGGGGGCATGGGGAGCCCTATTTGATACCCAAGTGAAGCTGTATTGATATTTTTGAAGTCATGCAGCTGGAAGATCACCAACGTAATGAGTGTGAATGGAGGTGAGGAAAGACTTAAAGGACAGGCTCTTGAGGGTGCCAAAGTTTGCAAATTGAGGAGGTGAGGGGGAAGCAGCAAGGAGTATGAGCAGGGAACAACATCAGGTCAAAGGAGAATCCAGAGAGAATGGTCTCCTGGAAGAACACGTTTGAAGGTGGGATCTACTATGTCAGATGCTTCAGATGAATCCTATGAGATGAGAACCGAGGAGTGACGTCAGCAACATGGAGGTTAATTTAACAACAGCTGTTTCAGTGGAATGATGAAGAAGCCAAAAACCTAATTGAAAGGGTGAAAGTGAAAATGGAAGGAGAAAAACTGGAAACTTCAAGTAAAGACAAACTTATTCCAGGATTATTTATGTAAAGGGAGAAGGGTAAAGGATAGGTAGGAAGAAGAGGATATTGATTCAAAGAATGTCTTTTTTTTTTAAGAGGGGCAATAAAAGAGCATGTTTCTCTGATGATAGGAGGTATCTGATAAAGAGGGAAAAGTTAATGATGCAAGACATGATAAAACTGCTGGAAAAAAATATCCTTGAGTAGCTGAGAGGGAAGAGAACCTAACACACAAATAGAGGGCTTGACTCTAGAAATAAGAAAGGACGGTCCATCTGTAACAACTAAAGGAAAAGCAGAGTGTAGGCACGTACTGATGCAGGTAATTTTGCAGGTATAAGGCTCAGAGCCCGTGGGAGTTCTTTTCCAAATGTTTCTGTTTTCTTAGTGAAATAGAAAACAAGGTTATCAGCTAAAAGTAAGGCAGGGAGCAGATGTTAGAAAGTTGAGGAGAAAGAACAAGTTGTGAAATAGTCATTTAGGACAGAGATGAGCAAACTTTTTCTGTAAAAAGCAAAATAGTAAATATTTTAGATTTTGAAGGCCATTAGGTCTCTGCCACAGCTATTCAACACTGCTGTTGTAGCACAAAAGCAACCACAGACAATACATGAGCTGTTGGGTGTGACTATGTTCCAATAAAACTTTATTTACAAAAACAAGTGGTGGGCCAGATATGGTCCATGAGCCACAGATTAATTCTTGATTTAGGAGAATGGGATAATGAATGATCTGGGAAAGCATAAAAGGAATTTCAAGCAACAATAACATGAATTTAAAATGAGCCCTATTTACATAGTGTTATAATTCAGGTGTGTGGGTGCTAGAATGGGGCTGAATATAGCCAAGATTTGGTTTTGCCGTGCAATGTGAAGAATGGAGAAAGGGGCAAGAGAGTTGAGTGTGTATGCCAGGAAATTGTTACAAAGCTGAGCTATGAAATCTAAGCTGAATCAGGGGAATCAGGACCCGAGCTTATGAGGTATAAAGAACAGTGAAAAGGAGGCAGGCTTAACGGACTTAGATAGGTCTTGCTGCTCACCTGTGATGCTCAGATACTCTTCCTGTGGAAAGAGGACAGTTCATTAGCTATTTTATTTAGGAGTAAGAGCTAAATAGTCATTCAAACGTTGTTAGGTGACAATGCATACCCTGCACCATTCTGCAGGGTAAATGTAATGTTACTCCCCATTTTATCACCATGAAAGGAAAGAGAATCCAAATCGATTTGTAAGTGGTATTTGAATGATAGTCTTGTTTACAATGATACCTAGTTTCTTAGGTATTAGAATTACTCCTTTTATTACTCTTCTTCCTTTTATGACCTAAAAATTTACTTGCATATTCCCTCTCTGCAATACTACATCTACCCATTGTTATGTGTTATGGTCTTTTTTTTTTTTATTTGCTGTCCCACTTCCCTATTTTCTTTGCCTTTTAGCCTTTAGATGCAGCTATTTTTACTTTTTCTGGGCTGACACTTGAAGATGTTTGTATTTTCCTATTTTCCCCCTAGGGACCTTTGTCTCTTTTGTTGGATTTCTGCACTTTAAGTTGATGGCTTTTTTATTTTAGCAGAGCATACACAGGTGATGAAAGAATGTTAGCAAGCTCTAAGGAGAGGGCCTATTCCCTGTTCACACAGTCCAGGCTTTACTATCCTCCTTAAACCCTTCCAGGCCTCTCTATCTAGAGCAGTAGAGTCTTTGGGATTCAGGGACCTCCACCACTTTGTCTCTTGCTACATTTCCACCTTAAGTCCCATTGTTCCTGAAACCTCCAAACCTCCCTTACACACCAGCCCCCTAACACTGCCTAAGAGTTCCGCAGGCAGCATGCCTTTGTGCACACAGGGTGGCATTGACTCAGATTCTCCAAGCCCCTCTCCCTCTGTCCTTTGCCCACCCTTCCTTCAAGGGCCCAACAAAAAGTAACATGTAGCTGTTACTTTTCAAGACAACTAAAATAAAAAATCACCCCTCTCATGCCTCATCTTTCTTTGTACATTGAACCTCTATCCGATCACTAACTACAGTGGGCTTTGTGCTAAATTTACATGTGCACATAAAGTTTTCCTCCATTGGATGTGAGCCCGATAGTCAGAGACTGTGGTTACGTTCTTTTCCATTTGTCATACAGCACATAGTAGGTGTCTGATGTATGTTAGTTAAAAATTAAATGAAATCCCTTATCCTTCTTATGCAATGTTGTTAGGAAGTGAGTTTAAACCACTTTAGGTATCACCAGCATAGCTCTTGAAGATGTGGGTACCTGTGTCACTGCATCCTATCCATGTGTCCAGACGTGATATCCTGTGGGAACCATACATTCCTGCCCCAATGAGCCAAAATTGTATCTTCATTCTGTTGTATGTCAAACCCACTCTTGAACAATTGCACGCTTTTGTTAAGTAGTTAATATCCCTAGTGAAGGAACTTGGCTTATTTGGAGAGGTTTTGTCCTTTGTAAAATTAAACAACGTAAGAATATTTGGTGGAGGAACTAGAGAAAGGGAACAATAAAAGAACTACCTTTTATATTTGTCTGTAATGAGCCTTGTGCTTTACGTAAGTTATCCAATTTAATTGAATTCTCACAATAGCCCTGTGAGGTAGATATTATAATCAACATTTTACTGATGAAGAAAATCAAGACTTCTAAATTCACACAGTTATATTATATCAAACCTGGCCTGTATCACAATATACTGTCTTCCATTTTAAAAAGCAAATTGTACACAAATCTCCAATATAGAACCAAGTAGCTACACCTACATACTTACTGAATTACTATTTCAACTTAACCAAATTGTTTTACTTTCTGCATTTGAAAGTTAAAATATTGTTTGCAAATAACAGAACTCCAATTCAATATAACTTAAACTATTTTGTCTTTAGTTTAATGAATACTTATTGACACCTTCTATGTGCAAAGCATTTTCTAGGCACTAGGAAATCAGTAGTGAGCAAAACAGTCCTTATCTTGCCTCTGCAGTTAATATGCTAGTATAAAATAGATTATGAACAAACTCAAAAAAAGTCTGTATACTGATAGGCATTATGAAGTGCTATTGAGATCACCAAAGCAGGGTAAGGAAGCAGAGAATGACAGGGGAGGGCTTTCTAATTGGGACTGTCAGAGAAGGACTCTCGATCCAGCAGACACCTGAGTTTAATGAAGGAGCAAACCAGGAAGAACATGTGAGGCAGAGAGAAAACCAAGTGCAAAGTGCCTGAATCAGGACCGTGTTTGGAGTGCTGGGGAGACAGCAAAGATGCCAGCATGGTGGGAACACGGCTAGTGCAGCAGAGTGGTAGGAAAGGTAGCCAGGCCAGGCCATGTGGTCCTTGCAGGCCATTCTGGAAAGTTTAACATTTATTCCCAGGGTAATGAGAAGTAAGGAAAAGACTGAACAGAAGCAAATGTCATCATCTGACTCAGGTTTTAAAAGGACTATTCTCAGTATTTTGTGAAGAATCTGCCAAAAAAGGACATAAAGGAAAGCCAGGAGGACCAGCTAGAAGGCTATTGGAATGGTCCAGAGGAGAAAGGGGATTTATTCACCCACATAATCAGGAGGGCAGTCTGGGCCTTAGGATGGCTAAGAAACAAAATTTCAAAATCTGATCAGGATTCTTTCTCCTTTCTTCTCGCTATATGAGCTCCTTCTTTTCTCAGACCTGTTTCTTCGTTGCTGCAAGCAGCCCCACGATCTGTGGTCAGAAAGAAAGAGTCCTCCTTTCAGCTCCAGTATGCAAAGCCCTTGGAGGGGCCTGGCTGGATCATGCAACCATCTCTAGACCGCTCACTCACGTGTCCACTGCTGCGTGTGTGGACCAGCCTTGTGGCCCAGGAATGAGGTGCCCTAATGGTAGCTAGAAGGGGCAACAGGATGAAAACGGTTTGCATTTTCTTTGTTTTTTGAAAGCAAAGGACCCTGTGAAGACAGCAGAGGATGTAATGGCAGGGGAGAGACTGAAGATGGCACATTGCTACTTGACTGAGCCAAGCACCAATAACTTCTCCTTTCTCTAGATTTCTTTGATGCAAAGCTCCTACGCCATTGCATTATTCCTTCCAAATGGTCTCATATATGTCTGTGTCAGTATTTCAAATAGATTGCAAATTTCCTGAAGGAATTAAAAAGGCCATAGTGTCATAATGTCAACACCACCCTGTAGCACCTCTGATGAATGAGTTTCACATACAGGGCCAACTAAAAACAACTTGATTTTTTTCCAGCCACTGATTTTTCAAACCTTCTTTGTTGGATGTTTCATCTCTTTCTGTGGATTGGACCTCAGAAGGTTCTTAAAGCAGCCCCAGTCATTTTGGGGTGTTAAATCAAAACCTCACTCACTAAATACATTTGAAGTTTCTCTGTCACCTGTTGTATCAGGGGTCCCCAAGACCACCCCCAGGTTCAATGATTCAGTGATTCGTGATGAGGACTACCGGGATCATTGTGTAGCCATATTCACATCTGCGCTTTATTACAGCAAAAGGATACAAAGCAAAATCCTTTGTAAAAGATAAAAGGTGCATCGGGCAAAGTGCAGAGAAGACCCAGCCAAAGCTTCCAAGAGTCCTGTCCCTTGGGAGTCACACAGAATACACTTATTTCCTCCAGTATTGCATTCTGACAACACATTTGCATTACTGTCTACCAGGGAAGCTCATTCGAGATGAGGCCCAGGGTTCTTACCAGGGGCTGGTCAGGTAGGCATCTTTTAGAACATCCCAAAATGCCAGGGTACCAGGAAAAAAAGCAGGTGTTCAGCATAAATCAACATTGCTTGCGTAAACAGTTGGGGTACACAGAACTACTCTTATCAGTTAAGGAACACTCCTGAAATACAAGTTCTCAGATGCCAGCCAAAGGCCAGCTAAGCAAGCAGGCCTCTGGGAGGCAGCAGCCTCCGGCCTGCGGTGTTAACTCTTTCCTGCACACCTGTGTTGACAGACGAGCAAGCAAGGCTGAGCCGCCCTGGAGGAAATCAGCCGACCTGAGTATTCTGGTTCCACCAGGGATGGAGCTAGAGGAAGGGGAGGCAAAGAGAGAAAAGCCCTTACTTGGCTAGTGTTTCTAGAACCTGGCTTTCCTGTTCTTTAGGAAGCAACTGCTGTGAAGCTGACTATTTTGTGATGAGGTTGCCCCTATGGGTTCTATTGTGAGCTTCTTTCTGAAGAATTCCCACTGCCACATGGGCTATCCACCACATAGCTTGTATTAGGGTCACTTTGACTTGGCAATTAACCACCGTGTTGGGGGAAAGGGGCCTTTTCAAGACACCTCCGGCTGAGCAAGCTTCCACAGCACAATCCCAGCCCACAGGACAGTACTGGGTACTGTAGCCCCACCAAATCCAGAGGCACAGGCCACTCCACCCCAGTCTGCACCTCACGCTCCCATGACAGACAGCTCCCCCAAGCCTCTTGCCTTCAGACATCTCCCTGTGCCTCCCAAGCTCCAGGAGGCATGGACACATCTGACCCAAGAATTCTTCAACCACACTGTGTTTTGTCTTTGGGGTAGAGAGTGGAAGGAGCCTTCTCTTCTCCTTGTGTCAATGGAAAATGCACAGTATTCTCATAATCACTCTCTTAAAAATAGAAACCTACTCACTAATTATCTTCTACATCCTTGCATACATAGTCTGAATGCATGTATGTGTGCGTGTGCATGCATGTGTATGGGTATACACACATACAACCAGTCCAAACTAGTTTAGGGGCAACTTTTAGCAAATTCTGCATAGACAGCCTGGTATACATCTTTAGATTAGCTTTAGCATTAGGGTCTCAGCCTAAATTCTAAGACAGAAGAAGTGCCAAATATTCACACTCATTCATAAATATATTCATAAATGAATATTACTTAATATTCAATGACTGTCTAGTTTTGCCAGTAAAAAAAAAAAAATTGTGCCAGAAAGGAGAAAAGGGATTCATCGTATTACTCTACATATTTCTGTCTTCTGGCCTGCACAGCTTCAATTCTTCACTTTTTCCCAGCAATAGATTGCAGAAATTTCTTGAAAGATGCTCTAGGTGCCTCTGCATAGGCATGACCATGCACCTGGGCTCATGTCCTAAGATCATGGACTGCACTTTAATTTCCCTTACGTGTGATGGGCTGTTGACTCAGTATAATCCTGATCTCCTGGCCCAACTTCTCTGGTACTTACTGGATGTAACACATACACATGCACACACCACGAAATGGCCATCAGAGGACTGTATAACAGATCCTTCTGAATCTTTGCAGTGAAATAGTCTTTAAAGTCAAATAAGTGCAACAGCACCAATAACACACTGAACCAGCTGGAGCAAATGCAAAGAGGGATAATCTAAAAGGAACAAAGGTGTTGCTCACCGTTCTTATAATGCTACCAGCTGCTTCCAGAACCATCAGGTTGAGGTGTCAGGAGAGATTTCATTAGAGCAGAGGCCGTGACTGCTGGATTGTCTACGCATCAGTCCAGGAGGGAACTGGAGTAGGAGGGTGGGCTGGCTGCCTAAAAAGACAGTGTAGGAAAAAGCCTATCCCTGTTATTTGTACCACTTTCCCCAAATGCATTTCCTTGGGCTTTAATAAAATAGTTGATATTATAATAATATGATCAAAATATGAGAAAATTTTAGAAATTAATCTAATTCTAATAATCTGTTTTTAGAAAATAAGTTAATTAGAATGAAATTAATATCATAGGGCCTAGTCCAAGGCCTGGCACATAATAGAAGCTTAATAAATACTTGTTGAATCAGTGTTCCTTTTCCTGCTAATGTCTTTTGCTGCTGTAAGAGCTTGGAAAAAAATCTCCTTTCAGACTTACGATTTAGGTGAAGCCTCACTTTCTCCCTGAAGTTTTAGTCCTTTCCTCCCTGGTGCATGTATTGGTCTCCTACCGTGTTCTGTGTCCTCTTCATTGTTGACATGTTCTCTCTCTTTTTGGGTCTCCACTGAGAGCTCTGGAATACAGGGATGGGGCCCATTAATCTATACATGCTCAGAGTTTAACACAATGATCAACAGGTACTCAAAATATATTTTTGAATCAAATGAATGAACGAATGAGCTGATAAAAAAATGATTCTTAAACAGACCTTTGGATACCTCCTAAGTTTTAAAGTGAGCCACTAGCATTCACCTTCCAATATTGAGTACATGTGATCAGCATCAAAAAATATTTCTAATAAATCCTCTTTTTATAGACCATACCCATTTTACTTACCTCTGCCCTCAATAATTTGGGGCAACTATGGCACTATTATCTAAGAGAATTTAAACTATTTATTAATTATTTTTGCTATCCCATTGCCATATCATCCACATTATAAATAGCCCGGATTTTCTTGGCTTTTCTCAAGGATTTTATTTTCAGATGTTTAAATATTGTGTTGCTCTACTACTTCAATTCGTTTAGAAGGTTTACTGTTTTTTAAATGAGCCTTTTTGGGTGTAGAACAATGAAAAGCATCATTTCTGACTTTCCCAAAAGACGTGATCACATTATGTTGGCACTTGGGAAAAAAAATCATTAAAGTGTTTCAACATTAACATGTTTCATCAATGCGTCTCTGAAAATGGAGACTTTGTCTCTGAAAAATACAACACTTTATAAAACAGAAAAAAAAGAATAACTAAGTTCTAACTAGCTGCCAGGAAGTATCCAAAATAAAACAATTGATAAAATAAAACAGTAATAATTTAGGAGCATATTAGTGAAAATATTATAATTAAAATAAAAATGAGACTAAGAAGGTCAGTTTTGCTGAAATAGCTAATAGAAGTCCTATTTTAAATCACCTTAGTCTTACTGGTTATTAGCACTTCCCCGAGTTAAATGTTCAGAGCTGAAACTGTAAATCAACAAGGATTTATTGAAAACCTTTGCCTTTGGCACAATTAGGTACTATGATAGTTCTGGAAAGAAATATATGGCCAGTCTTTGAAGAGCTTATAAACCTCCTTTGCTTAAAACTGACATATGTGTGGCATAAGGTGACATCTATCCTAGAAGCCATAGAATCCTTACCTGAGGCACATTTTCTTCCCTTTCTTCTCTTTGCTTCTTTTACTTCCTCCCTCCTTCACATCCTCTGGTATCCATCAGATTTTTTTATACTTCCCAAAGCTAAATCCCACGGTCTCTCTTAGCTAGCATTCACTCATGCACGCTACTACCATTTATTGATTCATTAATATTTCTAATTTCTGTGTTAGGCATACAAGCTATAGGGATGCCAGAGTCCAGTACTATGTGCTAGGTTCTGTGCTAGACATAAAGCTATAAAGATGACACAATCTGGCCCCAAGGAGCTCATAGATTCTTTGGGGGAGCCAAGCAAAAGGCGATTTTAATCCCCTGTGTCATCACTTAGCAAGTGATAGCATGAAGGCAAGTATTTAGTCCAATAGCTGCACGGAGGAAGGGTGCTAAAACATCCTTATTGCCAGGAAAACTCTCCCTTAGATACAACTTTGAACTATGAAAGAGAAACAAGCTCTCTTGGTTCTTGCATAGCCTCCAAAACCTAATACACTTGCACTTTTTTTCAGATTTATACATCTCGAACTCACTTAAATAACTTCATCTCCAGTGACTATGAGAACCTGTCTCACTGTGTACAGGACAAGTTGGGGGCAAAGGAGAAAACTCTGGCAACCTTTCAGCTAATTCAAAACCTCTGCCGACTCCATTGCATTCAGACCATACAAATCTCTTAGAGGACTTAATTTTCCAGACTCACTGTCCATAATGATCAAATCATCCCCAAATATACAAAAGTTTCCATTTATCTATAGTTTGCAGGTATAGTAAAGCTCAAATATAACAGAAAAAAGCAACAGAGCCTTTTCTATGTATTATTTATTCAATAATATCTGTCAAGCACCTGCTAATGTGTAGAATACTTTTCTGTGTGTGTTTCTATCTCAAAAAATGCATGAGCTAAGTTGCTACATCTTTGCAGAAGGACTGAGTGGTAGGATTAAACTAGCAAATTTCTGAACATTTATGTTTCTAAATTGCATTTACTATAAAATTGAGGAAATTGTTTTTTAAAAAAAAACCTTAGGATTCCATGACAAGGAGTATTCAATATTACTAAAATGGGGTATCTTTGTTTCAGGTTATATTTGTTTTCAACAGCATGTAATGGCTAACTGAATTTGCTTCAGTGAGTAAATATTTCACAAATATATATTCTAGCAATACCATGCTTCCAAAATAGCAATAATTTTGCCCATTTAGATAACTCCCTAGAAAAGAATACCTTAAAAACAGAAATCATGTAATTATAGATAACAAATTATATCAAGAAATCAAAACCCAACAGAAAAATATATAAAATACAAATGGCTTTTAAATGTATAAAAATCCTCAACATAAATAAATGCAGATTTAGATTTTAACTAGATACCAATTGTTCATTTACCATATTGGCAAAGATATGAATGTAAAAAGGGGTACAGTGTGATGCTATTCATCACAATGTAGAACACACCCATTCTTTGGCCCAGAAATTTCACTTAGAAGAACGAATGCTACTGATAAACTCCTATGTGTATGTGTTGTGTGTCTACAAGGACACTCAACACAGCACTGCTTGTAAGAGCAGCAAACTCCAATGCATGTCCTTTCTGTCCATGTCCCCTCTGGCCAAGCCTGCATCTCTCATCTAGACCACGGAAGGAGACTTCTACCTGATCTCCCCCTTGTCCTTCTTCTACTCCTATAACATCAATAGTAGCCAGAGTGATATTTTTAAAACATAAATCAGATTATGTCATTCTATCACTTAAACCCCTCCAGCGCCTTTCGGTCATGCTTAGAATAAACTCCACACTACTTATTCTGACTCATGAAGATGCACACACAAGCCCCTGCCTGCCTTCTGACTTCATCCCGTGCCTCTTCGGCCCTCACCCTGCTGTTTGGGCTTCTTCTCGGCTTCTCGGGCACAGTCAACTCATTCCTACTTCTGGACCAGCCACTCCAACTAGAAGAATAGGCAGACACTCTCTCTCTAGCACAGCATCCCATTGCGTTTCTCTTTACATGGTCTATCAGCATTTGGCTGTGTGCCTCTCTGTTATTTATTTGTCTATGTTCTTCTTCCTCCCTGTGACATCAGCTCTATGAGAGTGAGGACATTGTTTGGTTTGCTCACTGCTGTATTATTAGCAACCAGAAAAGCATCTGCATGTAATGAGTATTTAGTGAATGTTTGTGGAATAAATTAATAAATGGCCATCAGAAAGGGATGGGGTAAATTATAGGATGCCTATCAAAAGGAACATGGTGCAGCCACTTAAAATAATGTGTTAGAAGACAATCCCAGTGTTCTCTTCCGACCATGCCTGCAACATTGCACTGATCTGCCCTTGGTCTCTCTCCTAGACTTCATCTCAGATCCCTTTGTTCCCGGTCTTCTTGCTGTTCTTAAGACATTCCAGACCTGCGCCTCAAGGCTTTTGCACTTGCTATTCTTGCACCTACACCCTGCACAGCTCCTTTGTTCACGTCAGTCAATTCTCTACTCAAAAGTCATCTACTCAGAAAGTCCTTCCCTGACCACTATCAAAACTCCCCATCTTTATCACTCCCTTTCCCTTAACCCTGCTTTATTTGTCTTCATTGCACTTGTCATTTGAGACAAAAGAGCCTACTGATTTGAGCACATGTTTATTATATGCTTCCTCAGCTTAGCACGTTCCCAGTTGCTGTTCACCAAGACCTCCCAGCAGCTACAGCATTGCCTGGCTTGGAGTAGCAACAGAGTAAATATTTGATTAATGAATGAATGAATGTATTTTTAAGTGCAAAACAAGCAAGACACTAAAGAGTATGTCCATAGTATACTGTATATAATCTGTCTGGAAAGAAAACCCGAGAACACAGTAGCAGCGATATCCTCTGTGGTGGAGAACTGAAAGGTTGGGGAGCAGGAATAGGATGGAGACTTATTGGTCCTATATATCCTTTTTAAAAGTTATTATTAAGAAGGTATTTTTACGATGGAAGTTAATTACTTTTTCAAAACAAGAAGATTTTTACATTAAGTTTTGCAAACTTAACACATTTGAGGACAAAAGAAAATCAAAGCCCTCATAAATGATAAACAGTCAATAACCATCTATTTAGCAATCCTATATTCTTGGCAAAGCCCTGGTCAATCTCGTGTTTGAATGTTCATGAAAATTTGTGGGTTGCAAAGGATACCTAAACTTTCTACTAGGAGAGGTTTACATTTCTTAGATATAAAATGTGGGAATGCGTGGATCTCTAGTAGAATAAGGCCTTTATAAATACAAACGAGTCCCCTGAACGTAAGCTAGGAAAAGGGCTTCAGTGACCAAGATATTTTGAATCTGCTTGCAAGGTTGAAATATGCCCTCACTGTTTAACCAAAACAGCAACAACAAAAAAATTCTCTTCCCATAGACTCTACCTATCCATTAACAGGCTAATTTTCTCAGTGTTTTTTTTCTGGCTGCATCAAACAAATATATCCAACTTTAAGAAAACCAACTATTTGAATACCCAGATTTATAGGAAAAAAATGTGAAGACATGTTTACTTGCTTGATTTAAGGATTTCTTTAAATATCAAACTAGTAAACACATTCCAAATATGATTCAATATAAAAAATTATACACAAATTTCAAGAACACCATCACTGAACACTTAGGAACTCAGTAATTACTTGCTGGTTGGATGCACATACCTATTGAAAATCAGTAGAGTGAAATGGATAAGAGTGTGGATTGGGGTCCAGATATCCTTGTGTTTGGATTCTATCTCTGCCACTCACTAGCTGGGTATGACCTTCAACAAGTGACTTCACATGTCAAGGCCTCAGTATTTCTTACAGAAATAAAATGGATGAATAATGCTTCTTTTATAATAGTTATATTAAATGAAACCATGTAAGCAAATACAGGTAAACATAATGTTAGTGTATTTCATTATGCACTATAATATCATATATTAATCATATATTATATTTTACCATGTATTATAATATTGTGTCTTATTCCTTCACTTAATTTCTGCTTGCCTGAATGGGAGCAAATAAATGGAAAAAACAAAACGCAAGTGTTATTATATTTCAGAAACATACTCTAAGTAAATACATCAATATAATTATGTGTTTAATTTACATGTATGTGTGGCACAAAGTAAATGTTTAGTAATGATGGTTATTATTGTGAAAAGTAACACAAAATTCCCTAAGGGTTTGACTCTCCATTTTCACATCCACAAAGACCAATTTTGTGCATAACATTCCAGGACATTTTATGGCACTGGTACAGGGAAGGTAAAAGACTCTGTGTAACTGAGATTTTTATGACCTTAAAATGATGGGAAAGCAATTAGCAGGTACATAAGTTAATTGTGGCACAGATTCAGCTTGTAACAATTGCTAACATCTATTTCTTGTGTGCTTATCAGTCATTCTGCAGAGTAAATACTATGACTTAATATCCTCTCCAAGTTTATTTTATAGTATTACCTGATTCCTACTTTCTTAATTAAAAATATGAAATGTAAATGTTTCATTTAATTTCCCAGACTAAAATTGAATTTCGGGAGTTTGGAGTGGGAAAGGCAAAAATGGTACAAATTGCTTCACATTTAGAGATGAATGACTATTAATAAAAGTTTCTCCTTTTCCAATTTTCTGGCTTTTTTTCCTTTCATGCCAGTACTACCCATTTGTTTAATAAAGTTGAGAATTCTCGCAAAGGGCCTTATAAACACGTGTTATTAGATTTTAAATCTGATTTGAAAGTGCCTCTCTCCTACTCCCTCTGAGTAAAGTGACCTTTTTAAATGGAGGGAAGTGGGTTTGGATGACAGTCATGATAAATGCGGTCATGTTCACTCAATAAAATAAGGCCCAGTGCATTTGAGGATAAATCAGTGAAATGTACAGCCCCACCTGTCTGTCTCCATCATTCATTTCCACTGTCACTTTCACAGTGGCTGATGGATCACAGTTGCTGTAAAATTAGACAGCCTTTAATCTCATTTCATCCTGATTAGCTTCTCTCTCCCCTTTCCCTCTAACTCACTGACTGACACGCTAAAAACTCACACTGGGCTGTATGTGAACATGGAGTACAAACCTCCTCCGCTACCTGCTTGTGAGGGCGAGGCAGCTGTCCACCTCTGGAGAAATCTGCAAGGGAGCAGGCATGTATCTGTTGTTATTTAAAAGAGAATCAATACGTGCAGTACCCGCTGCCATTTTAAATGATTGTTTGCTCTTGCTCACTGCCCTATTCATTTTGCTTTCCTTCAGGTTTAATCAGGAGTCAAAGAAATTAGGTCTTTTGCAAAATTCAAACATTGATTGAATATAGATTTTTTTAAATAAATTTGGGAGCGTTTTACATTCAGAATCATTTCAAAGAGTTATCTGTGTATATTTGTAGCCCCTCAATTCACCATACTAATTCAGAAAAGACAGTAACTCAGGAATAAGAATACTGAAATGCTCAGCTAAGAAATATAGCAAACAAGGTTTTAAAACAGGGGTAAACGTGTGTAAATACATAAGCATACCTTTACGTAGCCTTTAAATTAGAACTTCCACAACCTTCTTTTCGCTTATTCTGAAGAGTTCAATAGTTAGCTTAGTGCAATAGTTTCATTTGTTTGCATAAAGCATAACAATAGGGGTAATCAAATGAAAAAGAAGCTTAAAAATAAATCATGTATTATTTTCTTCACTTAATTTCTGCTTGCATGAATGGGAGCAAATGAATGGCAAGAACAAAACACAAGTGTCATTTTATTTTCAGAGATTATTATAAAGCTGGACTTCTGGTTTAAAAAAAAAGATAATACAATTTTTCATTATTTATAAGATTTGGGCATTAAACTGACCAAAAGTTTAAAATAAATATTTAGAGGGTGGTGGTCATAGAATAAGTTGGTTGTACACACAGATAACAATGAGTAAGTTTACACTGACCAGAGGACATTATGATCAACTAGAGTAGCACCAGGTTGTTCACAATATAATAAGGGGTAGCCTAATTTTGCTTTTGGTATTTTAGAACCAGCATCATAATCCAAACAATGATGAATTAACTTAAACAAAAGACCTTTAAAACATATCAACCTTAGTTGCTCCATGAACCTGACAGATACTCTGCCCCAATGAATTCTGAGCAGTGAAGACTACAGGATCTGTATGGTTAAAAGCATTTCTCAAAGAGGTAAACTGAGGACTGAGGAGCTGACGGACATTCCTGAGATGACTCTCTAAGTCAGCTGACTTGGATTCATGAGCCTCACAAACCACTGCCCACCCAATTTCTACACTATCCCCCAGATCAGCAGTTTCCATACCAACATCTTCTCCCTTGTGGATATAAGTACAAAAACAATGACTATTTACAGTAAAAATAAATAAATAAATGAAAAAACAAATAAAAGAATTTATGAAATGAAAATCCTTTGGTAAGAAGCTTAAATGATCTGATTTACTCTTTCGGAAGCTGTGTTACAAAGTCTCAGAGCTGTGCCTGTTTCTTATTATTTTTATTTACATGTTAGCCAGCATAAGTACTTTCCGAAAAAAATAAAAGATAATAAAAACAAAATGAAGTGAGAGATACGTATCACCCAAAATAAATCAAGTATGAGATAGGTTCTCTCCCTCTCTCTCTCTCTCTCCCTGCATTGGCAAAAGAGCACAAAGTAAGAGTTGGCCCTGACTCATATTGATTTCCCACTGCACTGGTTTCTTAAGTGCTCTGTTGATCCGTGTCAAGCAATAAGTTCCCTGCCTGAACATGCACATCACCTCCCCATTTGTCCTCACCTCGATTTAAGGTGCCCATATGATGAGCTGAACAAGGACATCATTTTTCCTACTGGTGTCACTGGGCCCTCAGCACTGCATGTGCTATGAGCACTGACGTCGTATACGTTTACATTTTCCATATGATAATAGCAGAGACTAACACTGCACAGCACAGAAGGTGACAGGAACGTCCTATTCCGGGGCTTTGTGTCTCTCCAAAGGAAATATAAATGAGAACAAAATACAGAGAAACCTGGCTTTAGTGGGCTTCTGAGCAACGCCCCCTCCTCAGAGCCACCACATTTGGGCAGGGAGAAGGGAGAGACGAGGAGGATGGATATTTGTGACGTTCCTGACAGTTTTCATCTTTGTTACAGAAGAGCTGCTAAGCAGATAGATAGAAAATGTGTGATTGTGCCGCTAATGACATTGTACAGGAAATTAAGCGTATACATTTGGAAGAGGCATTAAATCAGCAGGACCTTAATTTAAAAACTTAAAACTCTATGGAAATTCAGCTTGCTCACTGCCGTGGAATAGAAAGCTTCCAAGCACCCCGAGTCTGTTTGTGGAAAGATTGCCAGCAATCCAAGTCTGGCCAGAACATCTTAATGGCTCCGAGTGTATTCAGGGTTACTTCTTCCAAGAAGTAACCCCAGCCCTGACCCTTTGGGAGTGTCAGTCATTTGAAACGCCATCCCCATCGTCAGGCAGGTGAGGAGAACTTAAGAATCGGAAGCAGCATGGCAGGTTGTTCTTGACTAATCTGTGGAATAACATTATGTAAAATTCATCAAAAGGGGTTGGGTTTGAAACCACTGGGAACACACCACTGAGCCGCTGGTGGGTAGTTTCGCTGCTGCCTGTGCAGTCTTCTTCCTTCTGACTCAGTCTCACATTTTATACACTTCGGCGAAGCAAGTAACTAGTGAGCCAAGGTAGCAAGTCCTAAGATGGAAAATTTCAGACACCTTTTTTTTTTTTTCTTGATTCCAGTTATGCCGTACAACAGCGCCCACCACTGCGTTGTGGAGGTGGAAAACTTCTTGTTCGTGCTGGGCGGAGAGGACCAGTGGAATCCGAATGGTAAGTATTGAACAACTGAACTGGAGGTGCTCAACAGGGATGTGTGTGATGAAGGACGTCAGTAGCTGTCCATTTTGTAATTAGCGTGGAAAATGCATTTCTGTGCAACAGGGACAAATGAAGTAGTCAGGAAATTGGGCTGACAATTGGAGGGAGGGTCGATCATGGAGCTAACTGGGGACATATGTAGCGGAGCGTTCACGCATCGACTGACTGTCTGGGGATTTGGCTTCGCAACGATGCCCCAGACCCTATCCTTATCTATCCCCTGAGGAATGCCACAAGCATGAGCACGAACTCCCTAGAGGAAGGGAGCAGGCTGCAGCTGCTTAGAATCCTCACCACCTTCTCCACTACTTCCTCCCATTTCATCGACACAATAGTGCAGTTGCGATAAATATTATCTCCAGTTGTACTGCACAAAACTTTAGCTGGTCATTTTGCAGCAGGTATTCCTTGTGATCCATTCTAGTTGCTGTACCTTCTCCTAGTGCTTCTTCCATAGACTATCACCACTGATGTGATTATATCACAAATTTATCACAAAGAGAAATAAAACCTTTTAACACACTTCCCAAGCCAAACACAAGGAGAACACTATGCCTTGCAGAAAATGCAGAATTATCAAGATATTTTTGGAAAGCTTGCACACAAAGGAGGAGTTGCAGTTGTAGCCTTCTGTGTAACAGAGATAATTATGACTGAGAAACCATAAAACAGCTTGCAGGTACACATTTTTACTTTAAAACCCCAAAACATCCAGCTGAAATTACATATACTGCATATATTTTATTGTGCATGCTCTCTTTCAGCATCTGCACCAAGGCAAATTATAGAAAATTGTTACATCTGTTCATTCTAGAAAATCTCAAAGGAAAACAAGTCAGGCCACCCTCCAAGAACATTGCTTTTAAGAGGGGGACATTCTTTTTCAAGACCTGCCACTTTGTTGTGTCACATTTGCCAGTGTTGGAAAGAAAAGAGGTCCTAGGTTTTGTGAAAAACAAAAGCAGGAATCATATTTAATATCTCTCCTCTAACTTAGCTCTGTAATGACAGGTTCCATATGTTACCAGAAAACCCTGACACGCACACAGTTCATGGTAAGCTCTTCACTTACTGTTAGGTTCCTCCTTCCTCAGAAGTGATTTGAACTGGACGGAGTGTTCGTAAGCGACAGCCACTGGGTGCACAGCCATTGGGTGTATCTAAGCAAAGAACCTGCAGAGAACATTCTTTTTGAAGTCTAGATTAAAACCAAGACATAATAACAAGAGAAGCTGGAAGGTCCTGTTTTGGACTCTCAGGCTACCATGCTTCCCAGGTGGAAGAGGCCTCTGTTAAAATACCAGTCTTAGGCTGGGCGCGGTGGCTCATGCCTGTAATCCTAGCACTCTGGGAGGCCGAGGCGGGTGGATCGCTCAAGGTCAGGAGTTCGAAACCAGCCTGAGCAAGAGCGAGACCCCGTCTCTACTAAAAATAGAAAGACATTAATTGGACAACTAAAAACATAGAAAAAATTAGCCAGGCATGGTGGCACATGTCTGTAGTCCCAGCTACTTGGGAGGCTGAGGCAGGAGGATCGCTTGAGCCCAGGAGTGTGAGGTTGCTGTGAGCTAGGCTGACGCCACGGCACTCTAGCCCGGGCAATAGAGTGAGATTCTATTTCAAAAAGAAAAAAAAAAAAAATACCAGTCTTGGGACACAACTCGGTTTTCAAAAAACGCTGTGAACCTCCCCATTCCTGAGTCAGCCTTTAATCAGCAACACAGAAAACCTGCTCCCTACTTTCATGCCAAAAAATCATAACATACAACTGCTTGCTGTTTAACTTCTAATCGAAGACACATCTAAGAGAATTGGGTGGGAGGGATGGGGAGAGATTAAAGGACATATTCCTCCCTCTAGGGCAGTGGTCCCCAACTTTTCTGGCAGTTTCACGGAAGACAATTTTTCCACAGACAGGGGCAGCAGAGCGTGAGCCGGAAGGAGGGTGGGGGAGGAGGAGCTCAGGCGGTGATGCCAGCGATGGGGAGTAGCTGTAAATACAGATGAAGAAGTTTCTCTCTCACATGCCCACTACTCACCTCCTGCTGTGCGCCCTCCCTCGCGCTGCTGCCCCCCAAGTTTCATGGAAGACAGTCTTTCCACTGGGAGTGGGCAGAGTGGACCAGTACCAGTCCACTTCCGGGGGAGCGTTGTGGACCGCAGCTCCAGAGAATCAAGATTTTATCCTTGAACTAATTCAGACTCATGTAAAACTGCACTGCTGGACTACACTGATTTTCTCTCTCCCATTCCTGAGAGGAACAGCAACTGGGCTTGAAGCCCTCAATGAATATGCTATGGAAGACTATGAAAACACACGGTTGTGTTTGCTGTGGGGACGGTTTTCACTATCACCACTCAGCGGGCTTCGTGTGAAGATCCACATGCCCAATCTCAGACCAAGTTACTGAGGCCCTGTGTGCTTTTGAAAATTATTACTGACGTTAGTCCTGTGGCAGACTGGTCTCTTCTCTTTGTCTTAGTCACTAGGAATCTCAGAATTAAATTTTAGTAAAACTTCAATTACTATATTTTAATTTTACTTTTAGTCTCAATAAGGGCCTAGGAGCTCTCTCTCTTTCTGTAAGATCCCTTTTTAGAATTTTAGAAGCTTCCACATGGAAGGCTGAGTCATTCTGTCCCTGACTTGTTTGGCATGGGAAGTCATTTGGCATAGATCTGAGTGAAGGCTGTTGGACCACTGACCTGATTCTCTTATCCTAATAGAGGAGAACTGGTTATACTTTGAGACAAGTGGGCCCGTCTTTTGGACCCCATGTCGGTTGGACTATCATTGGTTAAAGCCTTCCCATAGGTGAGGAATGAGGCCAGACACTGAGGTGGCCTGTTCACCTGAGGGAACAGCCGTGACCATGGGCAGCCAGCACTCAGAGCAGCTGGGAAATGGGTGCACCAGTCTGGCAGAGGGATCTGGGCTAGGTCCCAGGAGCATCCACCGTAATCCCTCAAACATTCACCATGTAGCTTCATATTCCATCCATCTAGTCAACCATAGTTGTCTTCTTTAGTATTAGTAATAGCATTTATGGAGTATTCATTACTTGCCAGGAACTTTGCTAAGCACTCACTTGGATCATTCACCTAATCCTCACAACCACCCCTTGAGCCGTATTTCATGAAAGCTGTAGTTTTACTATGAGAAGACTAAGCCTGAGAGGTTAAAGTACTTGCCAGGACACACAGCTTACAAGAAGCTGAGCTGATTCCAACCTAGTTTTGTCTGACCACTGTACTACACTGCCTTTCACATAAACGTATGTATGTAGTTAGATATGTAACAACAATTAGGTTTTAGCCATTGATCTTGTGAAATTAAGTCAGTATTGGATCACAGTGGAAAGTGGTTCTCACTCGCTAGGAATTCTCCATTTAGAAAACTGTAAAGGGGCTCACCCATCTTAAAAATACAGGATTCTCATATTATAATGCCTTATGCAATAATGCCAAAACTTATAAAGAATAGCAGTCCTATGATAATATGTAACCTGCTTTAATATTGTTGCTGGCAGGGAGAAGAATTTTAAATCCATGTGTTCAAATGTTATATGTCTGTTCCAAAGATGAACTCTTCTTGAGTTAAACATCAGTCCAAATTTAAACACAAATATGTACTCACAAACATAAAGATAATTTTCTTTATTGATAATCTTGATTATAAGACCAAAATTTGAAGTCAAAAAATATGTTGGTTACTGGAAATATAAGTAGGAGATATATATACACATAAATTTTTCTACTCGGATATAAATACTAACTCCCATAAACTCCCTTCATGTCATTAGTGATAGGAATGCCTTATAATATTCTAATAGATATGTGCATATTCTATCAGTGCTCCAACTTACAGAGACCCACTTTACATTTGTCATTACTGATGACTGACTCCCAAGCAGCTGTTTATGGGGACTTCCTTTTCTTCCCACTTCCTTTCCCTCTACTATTGGCTGGAAATACCATCCCTTTCCCCATTCATCACATCAGCCAACTGCTAGTCAACAATGGTGCCCAGTGACAGCACATCAGCAGAAAAAGAGAAGTGAAGAAAGAGTGGAGAGAACATGAAAAAGACAAGAAACAGAGCGTGTGAAGTGTAATCCAGAATTCCATCGCATATGGCCACCACTTGCAAGCTGCTGGCTCAGTCTCCCAGTAGCCACAGGAAGGAGAGAATAGCCCGTTTTATGTCACCTTCTTCACTCTCATTACTTCTAAGGTGTGTTATCCCCCCCACACACACACCTCAAATTGCCACCTACAGAACACACTCCTTCCATCTTCCCAGTCCTCCATCCTCACCCCTCTTTCAATCATTGACCTTGCCTGTGGACCCCTGTGCTCATCTCACATCCTTAACATTCCAAGCCCTGCTTAGCCTTTTCTCTGAGCCAAGGCCACTACTGTTACAACCAGAGTGAACATCACCACTGTCCAGCACGTGAAAGCACTCTCTGCCCCAGTGCCAGGAGGAGGCAGGTATCTCCTTCCTAATGGAAATTCTAAACCAGACTTCATACAGAAACATTCCTATACATGGTGGGTAGGTTCTACATTCCTATGAACATCATTAATCATCAGATGCATTTGGGAATGAACTTTGCTATTTGACTATCTAAGATGATATTTTTTTTGTACAGAGAAGTGATTACAAATTCCACAAAAACTCACTTATAAATCAATTTTAGATAATCCTTCCTTGAGTTGGAGCCTCCTCATGTGAAATCCAGGTCATCCTCACCCTGTGGCACTCTTATCTCTTCCTTTACATTCCCAGATAAAACTCAATTTACCACTCGACCTGACCATCCAGACTCTCCCACACGATCCCTGCAACTCATGATCTCACATCAGCAAAATCCCTATAATCCTTAAACTCTCTTCTAAATGGTCCCCTCCACTTCTTTTCTTCTAAACCTGGTTGTCTTCTGAAAGTGTTGCTTTCCCAGCCTCCCTTTTTAATGGGGCTGGTGTCCTCCCCTCTTGCCACACATTTCATATTATTGGAGGCAGGTAGCTTTTCTCCTTCCTCTTCGTTGCCACTCCCAAGCCCTTAAGACCCCAGGCACTTTGAAGGCTTATCTTCAGATGATACCAGCTACTGCCTCTTCCTCTTTATGTGCCGCAATCCTCTATTTTGCTGGTGATGCCACCTCCATCACTTGGCTACATCACCTTCTCCATGTCCCTCATCCCCTCGTGTCCTTACTTCCCTCCTTAATAGGCTTAGATTCTATGGCTCATCCCAATAATCACTCTAGTGCATACACCTGCAGCCCTCGTGTCTGTCTCTCTCCTTCAACCTTAATACTTGCCTGCCAATACTCGTCCTGGTTAAACCCAACTCACTTCTACCTCTCCCCTGCCCCAGAGCATGGAGAAAATCACACAGCCACACTGGCTACTAGTCAACTACACTAAATTTTCATGGTCAATGCACTCTACCAGCCTCCAAGATAACTATTTCATACCTGTTCTCTCTCTTCAAATGCCCCCTTCTCCAAAATCCCCATCCTCACTCTCAGCTGATAGCTTTGCTTCTTAGTTCAAGGAGAATGGACACAAACAGAAAATAAAATCTTCACCTCCCTACTACACCAAATCTATTCAGCTATTTCTATTGCTATCCATATATTCTGTCTGCTCCAATCTAAGGTCTATTCCTCATTCTCTCTTGCCTGCTCAAGGACTTCCTAGTATTTCTCAACTTAAAAAACAACAAAGCAAACCTTTCTTCACTGCTGCATCCTCCAGCTATAATCTTTTTATTGCAAAAGTCCTGAAAAGCACGGTCTGTCCTCTTACCTCTGCTTTCCTACATCTTAGTTCCTCCTGAGTAGTCCCCACTCAGGCTTTCATCCTCACCGGTTCACTGAAGCGATGCTTGTCAATGCCACCAGCAACCTCCATGTTGCCAAATCCTGTGGTCAATTCTCAGTTGCTCACTCCCTTCTTTTTGAAACACAATTTGACTTGGCTTCCAAAACACCACGCTTTCCCTCTTATCTCTGACAGTTCCTTTCCTTTACTGGTTTTTCTTCTTCTACTCCAGTGCACATTCTCAGGACCCATTATCTTTCATTTTATACCTTCTTCCTAAATAGTTTCATCCAGCCCTGGAGTTTTAAATAATAACTCAGGACTAAGGACTCCAAAATTTGCACCTGTAGCCTCATTTAGCCAGTGGCCTACCAGACACTTCCCGACTGAGATCCTGTGGGTCTCTCAAGGTTAAGTCCAAAACAGAGCTCCTAACTTCTCTCCCCAGTTCCCAACCTACTCCTCCTTGGTCTTCCCCACCTCAGCAAATTGCATGACCTTCCATCCAATTACTCAGGCTAAAAACCTAGCAGCTATCCTTAATGACTCACTTTTTCTTCTACCAATATTCAGTCCCTGAGGAAATTTTATTAGATTGTGCCTGTACAACAGATATCTCGCCATCTCCATCATTCAAACCATCACCAGCTCTTCTTGCCTTGTCTTTTGCAGTGGCCTCCTGACAGCGCCCCCGTTTCTGCAGTCGCCCCCTATAGGCTGCTACTAAAATAGCAGCCAGAGTGAGGCATTAGATTAGACCATGT
The DNA here is from genome assembly GCA_963574885.1 of Lepilemur ruficaudatus. Taxonomy (NCBI): domain Eukaryota; kingdom Metazoa; phylum Chordata; class Mammalia; order Primates; family Lepilemuridae; genus Lepilemur; species Lepilemur ruficaudatus. The sequence continues at coordinate 25,554 of CAUYRT010019255.1, forward strand.
TGCCCACATGCTCAAAACCCCGCAATGGGCTCAAAATCCAACTTCATTGAGTCCACAAGGCTCACCGTGTCCTACACTTTGACACCTCTCTGACGTCTGTCCACTCACACTAGCATTCGTGCTGTTTTTGAACTCATCGCCAGCCAAAGACTTTATACTCACCTGCCTCCATGCCTGAGAGGCTCATTCTGCAGATACCTGCATGGCTTGCAGAAGGCATCTGTGAGCAGGTGACCATTCTGTTTAAACTGGCCTCCCCTCTATCACTCCCAGCTTTATTTTTCTTTATAGCCTTTGTCTCCACTTAATTGTATCATAGTATAATGTTATATTATATTATATGTTTGCTTATTTGTTTACAAGAACAAAGACCATATCTTTCTTATATATATTTCCAGAGCCTGGAATACATAAGATGCAAAGTAGGTGCTCAGTATATATCTTTACAAGTAACAATTGTGTCATTTGTCCACACCTGTGTGAGCATGCGCACGCACACCCCTGTTTACTCCTGTGGTGAAGTTTGGCACCCATATCTCAATGTTTACTTACGTATGTATGAACAAAGGCAGACTTTTAGAGTTAAAGCCTCGGGTGCTTTAGGTGATTATCATCTTAGGTGCTACACAGAAAATGCAATAGATTCTTGTGCTTCCATTTCTTGCTTTGATGTCAATATGTATAGAAAATAAGCTCCATTTTAATGCCTTGGAGGCATCACCCCTGCTTCTTAGGCTCCGCAGAGGGGATGCACTGGTGAAGCAGCTCGGAGGACTGATGCTTCCTGTCTCAGCAAATGAACCTGTGTGTACATCACAGAGACTGTGCTTGCTCAAACACACACACAGAACTTACAGGACGTGTGGAACAAAACTGACTTCCCAACTCAGACTCTTACTGTAGCGATTACTATTATTTCAGCACGGAGAGAGCAGACTCTACCACTGAGTTCTTGGGTTGTATAAAAAGGCTGTAAGAATGGTGAAGTCTTTGCGTGTGTAGGGGCAGGGTGCATATGGGAAATCTCTGTACCTTCGTCTCAATTTTGCTGTGAACTTAGAACGCCTCTAAAAAAAAGTCTTTAAAAAAATGTTTTCCAGAAAAAAAAGGTAAGAGAATTTTTTTTAAATGGCTGTAACCAGAGATGCTATACAAGGTAGTCTCTGGAACCGATAATTTATAAACAGTAGCTTAAAACATTAAAACACCAAAATACCCCAGAAATTTTTACCCTAACACTATGATAAAACCCAGTTTGGTAAATATACTTGCTTTTATTGTTATGGTTGATTTAGTCTAATCCCAACTTGTTCCAAAAGCAGAAAAAGGAAAAACATTTGAGGTGGCACGTTTATTCTTCTACTGACCGATCACTGCTCATGCTGTTAAGTACTCCCTCTACAGAATTCATCTATTTGTTAAACCTGAGAATGGAGACATCTTATTATTAAACGTGCAAATCAACAAAAGAATCTAAGTTTAAGTGTCTCAAATGTATTTTTACAGGAAAACACAGTACAAATTTTGTCAGCCGATACGATCCCCGATTTAATAGCTGGATTCAACTTCCACCCATGCAAGAAAGGTAAGTGCTTATTTCTTGTGTCTGAAATGTTTGTGGCTGTTTTATAGGAAACATGGGTGCTAGATGGTTTTCCATGATGAGGAATGCTAAATAGAGCCAATGTAAGACATAGGAGGCGAAATAAAAATCTTGGCCTGGCCAGTTTAGATTACCTGCCTTGTTAATGCAAGAGAGAAAAATAATCGAGTCAATTATTTGTCCTAATATAGGAAGAAAAAAATTATGTGCCTTGTCTTCCTTGACAACATTGACTGGCATTTCACGAACAGAGCTAAAATTCTACTGACCATGCCACTCTTCTTAGTGATAATACATTTAAATCCTAAAATTGAAATACCAAACACCATTCTCACAATGATATGCATTTTGATGCAGAAATTTCAATACTAAATTATTCAATATTAAATTCAATATTCATTTTCAATATTGATTTAAATTTAATATTTTCATAGTAAATTTTGTCTCACTAGCTCAAGTCACTTACATTTGCCTTCCCTAATGTCTTCCCCTCATACATTCAAGAACAGGTCATTTGTTAACTTTAAAAAAAAAAAAGCCTTGCAAAGTGTCATCTCATTTTTTGTATATAGAGTGGTTATCTCACGCAAGTCTCCTAGCTACCAAAGGACAAGATGACTGCTGTACTTACACATATTTAGTCTCTCCTGGCTGTTATGTGATGCCATGTCTTCATATGCATATGCAAATTCCCATGCTAGATTTTAAACAGTTGGTTCTTTTCAAATATCTGGACATCCTCTTAAGCAAATTTTCCGATATAATAGTGACAATGAACTGCAAGCTGTTGCATCTTCTCCTTTGAATTATCAAAGACGGAATCAGCAGCGTTCTTTCTCTTTCTTATTTCCTACATGACCCCTCATCTTAACATACTTTTTTTAATGTTCAAGTAGATTACACTGAGATTAAATTAGATCCTTCGTCATAAATTCCAAGTTAAAAGGAAATTTTCAAACAATACCATTTGTTTAAATATGTACATTACTGCAACAAGTCGGCATGAATCTATGCTCTAAAGAAACTCAGCGTCTAACTTTCTATTCCATGCAAGGTAAACACAGTAAAACTCTCAGGACACTAAAAGCTATACACCAAAATGATGAGACAAGACATGATACATTAAGGACCCTGACGCTTGTAGGAATGTCTGGTTCAAAGGTATCTCCAGAAATAATTCCAAGTCAATTAATAGCCTGACAATCTTCTCAGTGCGTCAGAAGCTTCCTGGTGCTTTCCTCCACTGTACCCTGTTTCTCTCTTTCGGGAATTATTTCCCGGTTGCTGTTACTGTAGCTGCATCACTTCGCCCTTTAACCAAAACCATTCAAAAAAAAGTTTTATTTAACAAACGACTATCAATACATGTTTGAAATGTCATCATCTCATCACCACGGTCCCCTTTGCTGGGGGCTGTGCACCACGATAATTAACCTTCACGCCTTCGGCTTGGGAGGCATAACTCACGTCGCGGTCAATTATCTCACTGTAGAGCCCCTAAGGATGGGAAGTATTGCTGCAAAACCTAATTAGTAATTTTTTTAAAAATGTGTATTGTTTACTTGATAGTCTATAATGACTTCCTCTGAGGCGCTATGGCCTATCATGGCAGGGTCCTACTTAGACAATTTTTAGCAGCTCATTGACCTGATAAAAAGACCTGCCATGGTCTGTTGGCGCCCGGCAGCCACCGTTGACAGGATGGACTGTTTAACGTTTCTTTCTAAGTCATTATGGTATATCATGTCAGGTCCCTAGTAAAAGAAGTTTTTTTTTAGATTTAAAACAATCAACTCGATAGACCAAATAAAGAGCTCCTTACAGAGCTGAGTGGGAAAAAGCAGATCTCACAAATGCCCCGTCAATCTTGTAGCTCCATCTCTCTATGGGTTGGCTGACCCACGCAGCAATCCATAACTTAAAATGAAATTTTCCTGTCGTTGCCAAGCTCCCATTCAAAATAGCAAATATGACCAAGTTACTAGTGTGGATTAATTGGTGTTTAAGAAACAAACAAACAAACAAACCTAAAATATATGTGACACTCTTCAGATCAAAAGAGTTTCTTAGAACATTTAATTGAGTTCATTTTACATTGTGTAGATCATAAATCAAACCAGAAATCAAACCGCCTACCCCTTTTCATTATTCTGCTACCAAACTGCTGAGAGATTATGATGCTGAGAAGTCACCAAACTGATTGAGAATAAAAGAAACACATTGGAAGCCACTTCTGGAGTAACTCACTCTTACAGAGCTGTCTGGAAAAATTCCTAGGATATCTTAGCAAGTCAAAGCCTCCAAAGGAATATTTAAAAAGTGCAGAATACCCTCCCAGTACAGCAGGGACATGGGTATGTGACCTCCAGGCTTAGTCAACTATGGGCCAGTTCATGAACTGCATGCCTACTAGCTATGAATTTACAGCAGAAACAATGAGATGAAAATATAAATTTAAATGTAGTGCTGATGAATTGTTTTGGTCTCAGATTTCGAATTTGATTCCTCAGTAAGGAGAGGGCAAATTGAAAACTTGGATCAATAAAAATGCTTTGGTAACTTTCAATGCTTTTTCAGTAAAAACAGACATTTTAAGTATTATTCAAAATAAAAAAGAAAAAGCAGTTTAGGAAGCAACAACAAAGCCTCTGTTCTGTTCTGCAGAGTAAATGAAAGACTAGAAGTTAATATATCAAAAATTGCTTCCAAATTTTAATATTTTGTTTCCTAGTAGTATTGTAAGAAACAAAAGGAAACAACATTCTGTTTGAAAAATCTGTTGTTTTAAACCCTATGACGAAATTCAAAAATTCAAGCAGGGATGAGAGCATAGTAATTCAGTCTCAGGCTTTAGGATATAAACTGACCACCCTAAGGGGCAGAAACAACTTACAGGCAAGGGTACCTGAAGTGAATTTGCCCCAACGCAGCCACTGGAGTTGCCGCAGTTCTATCTTGAGCTTCACGATGTTTCCCTTGGCCAAAAACACACTAAGTCGTCTCCAAGTTCGAAACATCCAGCAAATAATGGCAAGGCAGAGCCACCAGAAACAGACACCTGCTTTTCATGACAAATATAGTAATGCTATACTAGCTAGTGGAGCCACTTTCTGTATTGCTGTACGGACATACACAGCAACACAAATTGGAATAGTGTCCCATTGGCAGAGTCACCACCAAGGAATGGAGAAATCAGTAATCGTCCCAGCTGGTGTGATACTGAATTATTTCAAAACCAACTCATAACTGATGCCATGTAAAACTAAAAGCACTGTATACCCATTAAAATATGGCATTATTGAAGAAATAAAGTATAATACATTTGAAACCTAAAAAAAAAAGAACTTGTAAAGATCTTTCAAGCAGGGCTCAAAGTATATTTTTATGAGTTATATTTTTATGAGTATATTTTTGAGTATAAATATTTTTATGAGTATATTTTTATTAGTCTTTTTAACTTATCTCAGAAACACTGAATATTGCCTCTGACCGTGGGGGCAGGAGAGGCTGGAAGAAGGACAGATGAATAATTTGAAATGGAAACACTGTAATCCCATTAAGGAATCTTTAATAATCTTGAACTTACTTTCTCCCCAAAATAAAATAGCCTGAACCTGGTATGCTCTTCATGTGGGGAGGAGGGGCAGGGAGCATTCCTAAAAGAGACTTGGCGGTCTCTTTAGCCACCAGCAAATATTCACAGTTGTTGACAGATCATTAACAACCTGGGATTCTATCATGCATTTCAGAAACTCTTACTGTGGGCATGCAAGGAAATAAGTCAAAGGCTCAGAATCTTCACTATTGGAATTTCTACATAAAAATATACTTTTAGTCAGGAAGTGAAACCTGAGTTTTTCCCATTTAGATCCTAACAGTGACACTGTGTGGATGAAGCTAGGAGTACACACAGAGCATCACATTATGAATGTCTTGGCTAAAAAAGAGCAAGTTCTGACAGTCTGATTCGGTGTCACAGTGAGGGTGGAACCAAATCAGAAAAAGTGAGAAAACCGAAATTTAGACTAGATTAAAGGAGTTCACCAAAGGGAGTTTTTCCTCTTATTCTTTATAATCTAAACTCAATGAAATAGATTTTCATACTTGTCATGGCTGATTGGCATTTTCTCTTCTAGAATAATACTGCACAGAACTCACCATTACCACCTTACAACCCACAGGGTACAAATCATTTAAAGGTGGCCCATTAATGAAATAGGTAAATTGATTATTTCAAAGGCCCCAAGACCTGTTATAGAATTACATGGAAGAAGTGTACTGACCTACCCCTGGGTCAATGGTGCAAATAAAATAAGAGTTATTTTAAGACTTTTTTTCTGTAAACATGTGTCAGTCTTTTCAATAAAACATTTTAGCTTGAGAGGGTAAAAGCACCAGTAAACTGACTTTGACCTGTCATGCTCAGTGAAAGAGCAGTTGAAATCTGGTTCGAGAAATGGAAGGAACCAATGGTCCATCTGCAGGCACTTAATGTTGCAACTATTTTTAAATCTAATTTTATATTTAGATGAGTTTTTACTCCCCTATACCAGGAAATTCAAACTTTTTTTAGATCAGAGATCCCTTTGATGATCTAATTAAAAGCTATGAAACATCTTTCTCCAAAAAAAAAATGCACATGTGCAAAAACATGTGCATACATTTTATTACAATTTCAGAGCTTCGTGGACCCCTTAGAGGGCATGAACCCAGATTAACAACTTCCATCGCGTGAAATCTGTCTCATCTTCTCTTTATTTTCCTTACTACTTTTCTCCCTCCCCCTTTTTTCATTTTCGTTGTTCTTCATCATGTGTCTGAATTCTTCATAGCACATATCTCTTTCAAAAAAAAGATCCAGAAAATCTAGAAAAAATAAATAGAGATAAAACACTACTTTAAAATTATCAATGATGGCTATCAGGATCATTTCAGAACTATCAAAAAAAAAATTGAACACACTGCCATCTATAACAAATACCATGCCTATATGGTAATAAAACATCTAAACAAATATTATTTAGTAGTCACTTAAGTATTATTGGGAAAAGTTGACATGCAAACATCTTGATGGCCAATTTTTTAAGACTTTTTATGCAGATGATAGTAACTGATAGTTTCTAAGCATGAACAAAAAGCTGGACACTGTAACAGGCACTTATATGTATTCCCAGGTAACCCTGTGAGCAATCAGAGGCTGAGAGGGGTTGAGGAACATGTTGAAGGTCACACACCTAGTAAGTTGCATAGCAGGCAGTCTAACTCTAGAATCCAAACCATTAACCAAGATGCTACATACTGCCTCCCAGATGTTTTGACATTTCATAAACATAACCTGAAAAATCCCCAAACAATAAAGGTTTACCTGTAAAATGCTCTATAGCTCCTCATCTAGCAGCTGACATTGCACAAGAATATTGGCATCAATTTTAATGGAGATCATTAAATTATCAGATATAAATTATGTTCTCTCAGGGACTTGGCACTTAACAATGATGTTTATTCAATATTTGACCCCTTGTTATCCTTGTGAAATGTATATTATTCCAGAGCATTAATGGGAAAAGGAAGCGAAGAGGCAAAGGCTTGCTTAAAGTTTCAGCCTAGTCATCCTAACTCCCAATTGTTGAGTCCTCTTTGAACCTCCTTCTCCCTCAGCTCTCACATTTTATTAGCTACCAAGTCTTACATCTTTTTTTAAAAAATACCTTTGCATCACCCCTTTCCTTTCTTCTACTAAAACTCATAAGTCAAGTCCTGTATCTCTCACTCCTAAATTATGGTCTTAGAATTGGTCTCCCTGCCTCCAAATCCTTTCAACACAGATTGTATCTTTTGCCTTTGGTGGCATAGTGGAATAATATAGCCAATAGCCCCTCTTGAAAAGAAACTAAAAAATAGCCTATAGCCCTGTAATAATCATCACCAAAAACTCCTTAAATGAATTTCCTGTATTTGGTTATATCAGAGCAAAATTTGAACATTATATGAAGTTCACAAAAGTTATTCTATTTGCAGTAGTACTGGGGGGGGGGAAAGAAAAAATGATAATTGAAGAAAAATTTTGATGATGTAGTTCTCTTATAAATTGGGAACAATGACCCTTGAAGGACCATAAAGAAAGTGAATGTCAAGATAATTTATTATTGTTACATTATCTACCTCGTTTTTCACTTTGTCTTACAGAGCTATGATATCCTTACAAGGTACCAAATATCCCAAACATTAATGAACACTTTCACAGTGTATAAAAGCAAGATAAAAAGAGCTGAAACAAACAGTTGGTGAATTTCTCCTCTGCTATTACTTGAATATCAAAACTGTTAACCAGAATGGGCAATGCATGTGATTACTATATAGAAGGTCTCAGATTTAGAAGACGTATGTGTAATTTTTAAAGGTTTTCAACCCTTTCTGAAGCAGGATGTACCTCCTTTCCCTGACTAACTGGGTAGTCCTTATCCTATTTGAAAAGGTAAAATTTCGCAGCTCCTTCTGTGATTTACTGTGAGTTGTTTTCATCGTAGAAGAGCCAGCTTCTATGCATGTCGGTTGGACAAACATTTATACGTTATCGGGGGAAGGAATGAAACCGGCTACTTGTCCAGCGTGGAGTGCTATAACCTAGAAACGAATGAATGGCGCTACGTGTCCTCTTTGCCACAGCCTCTGGCCGCTCACGCAGGAGCAGTACACAATGGGAAAATATACATTTCAGGCAAGTCACTCCTCCACTCGGTCTGTCACAAAGTTCAGATCCAAGGCACTTTCTTTACGTGTGTGTATCTGTTTAATTCACAGGGGGTGTACACAATGGAGAATATGTCCCATGGCTGTATTGCTATGACCCGGTAATGGATGTCTGGGCTCGAAAACAAGATATGAACACGAAACGCGCGATCCACACTTTGGCTGTAATGAATGATCGCTTGTATGCAATTGGAGGCAATCATTTGAAAGGTCTTGTTTTTTTTTTTTTTAATCACAATAACATTTGCATCTCATGTTTCTTGCTAAGGGGTTTTTCCCTTAAATAATCATAGTTAACCAAGTAAAAATCATGTTGACCACATAAAATCTATTCTGTGTAAATTAGCAGTATCCTTGAGCAAGCATTTATTTTGGCTTTTCTGCAGATAGAATTATTTTTAAGTTACCACACACATTAAAGAAATGAATAATGATGTCTATAGAAAATAAGAAACAGGAGCATTAATAACTGAAAGGCATAATTTGTCGTAACAGTGAATTCAGTGAAATAAATTATTCCTTATCACCAAAGTTGTAGTAATGAATTTTTTCCAGAAAATTGTTTTTTGCAGCAATCATAAAGAACTTTAGTCATAGCTGCACAAAGCTAATATGTTATTTTTTTAAAGAAAATATTTAATAGAATTTCATGTCTAAATTTAGAATTTCATAAGAATTGAATATTAAACCATCTATGATTCTCAAATCCTATTGCTTTTTTCATAAAAAACTTAAAGCATAGCATTTTTAGAACCATGTTTTGGCTCCTTTCCTCCTCCAAATATATATATGACTACAACTTTTTGTAGTTTATCTGCACATATATAACTTTATGTGCATGTATATAACACTGAATTCAACAGAAAAGCAGAGAGAACTGTGATAATGAGAACATTATTGAACAGCTTTAGGCCTCAATTTCCTCATCTGAATATGAAGAAACTGGTCTACTTAATCCCCAAAATCTTCTCCAGCTCTGATATTCCATGATCCCCCTAGTGTATGTCTGCTGCTCATCTTAGTGCTCTCCCCAATGGGAGAGGATTTCTTTACTACTGTAATTCTTCCCTTTTTATTCTTTTTTTGTGAGGCAGAGTCTCACTCTGTCGCTCAGACTAGAGTGCAGTGGCATCATCATAGCTCACCGTAACCTCAAACTCCTGGGCTCAAGCAATCCCCCTGGCTCATCCTCCCAAGTAGCCAGGACTACAGGTGCGTGCCACCATGCCCGGCTAATTTTTCTATTTTTGTTAAAGATGGTGTCTCGCTATGTCACTCAGGCTGGTCTCGAATTCTAGGCCTCAAGCGATCCTCCTGCCTCAGCCTCCCAGAGTGCTAGGATTATAGACATGAGCCACCATGCCCAGCCCCTTTTAATTCTTTATCTGTTTCCCTGGTGCTCCTTCACTTCAAGCTATATACCACTTCTTTACCTCAACATGTTTTATATTAACTTTGCCCTTTTCTACATTAAAATGTGATTTCTTCTCATTTCTTTTGCACAAGATATTGCCTAAATGCTTTAGGATCTTCTAACACTTAAGGTTATATTTGGACAAAAAGATTCAGGTAATGAAAACCTAAAAGAGAAATAGCACACATACATCATAATTAGGTTAGCTAAGGAAGACATCATGGCAAGGAAAGGATATGGACTTTGTATCTAAGCCTAAGTTTGAATCCTAGTTACGTACTCACTAGCTGTGTAGTCTTACTCAAGACACTTAACCTCGTGTCTATAAGAGAGGGATAATTATCCTTTCCTTGATGGTTTTTGTGAGGTTTACAGTCAACACATATAACTTATATAATCAGCACAGAGAAGGCATACATATCCTCAAATGATGCCTCTAAAACTTCAGAACCTGGAATTTTCCCAAGTGCCCATTCTAAGTGTATATGCTTCAAAAATTATCATCAATAATCTTAATGGTAAAGGAAAGCAATATACCACAGAGTTGCAGTGAGTATACTGTTCTGTTGTTCCAGCATCTCTGTGATTTACTTTACATAAGAAGTTAGCGGCCTGAAATAACCTACCTCTTAAAGAATGAAAATTATTTTACTTTTGATTCATCTTCTCCATCATTTTAAAGTGTTCAGCATGTTGGTTAAGTTAGTATACACACTGTAATTGTCAGCTAGCAGATATCCATAGCATGCACTTAACTAGAGAAAAAGTCATCAAGGATTTGGTCTGTTTGATGATTGTGAAGCTCCCACTAGGGGTTTTTCACCCCCTAAGTTAAAAGTGGGGCCCCAGTAGAGTCCAGTAACCTAAGTTATTCCCAGTAATCTAGTCACTGTCCCATTCACTGAGAAGCCTTATGAGAAGTGGGAGGAGAAGCCCTTCAGTGAAAGGCACTCAGCCCCTATTCTAAACTCCGATCCTTAGTAGATATTGGAAACCATTTACATCAGCAGAGCTGTTTACAGACATAGTGAGACTTCAGAAAAAGGTAAAAGATGCTGAACAACGTATTTTTAATTAATCGAAGCATTTTAAGAGAGTTGAATATTTGCTTAAGAAAAGTAATACAGTTTAGTCTGTAGGAGTCTGAGCTCTGAAGCCTGTTCGCCTGGATTCAAATCTCAACCATCTATTATACTTACTGGCTTGTGACTCACTCAAGTCATTGCCTTTCTCTTGACCCTCAGTTCCCTTATCTATACAATGAAAATAATGATAGAGGCTATCTCATAGAGTGTTGGAGAGAATTAAATGAGTTCATTTAAATAGAGCACTTAGAAAACAAAACTAGCATATAGTAAGCACTCTATAAAATGCTTGCTTTATTATTATTTTAAACCCTTTTTAATGAGGTTTTAATAAACCATTTGTTATAAGATCTACCCACACAGAATCAGCCTTTACTAATGACATCTGCTCAGGCATTCTTGGTTTGAATTAATCCAAAACACCTAGAGTTTATTTGGGTTTTTTTTTTAGGTCTTTCTGAGATGTCTTCCAATTTCACCAGTGAATTTATACATTTGTGTCTTCAAAGACACAATTATCTACTTCTTGATCAGTTTTTGGTTGGTTGGTTATTTTTGATTTTTGTTTTTTGGGGTTTTTTTAGTTTTCTTATTTCTTTTTCTTCAAAGTTGAATTACAGTATATATTTCTAATTAAGGACTTCAATTAGTTCCATTTGGTACCTAAAGATTTTACTGCATTATATAGTCTCTCTGGAACAACAAACTTTTTAAAAGTTACTTGAAAACTGTAAGATATGGCAACAAGATGAAGAGAGAACAAAACGGAGATTCATAAAACCCAGTCTCCATTCCCTCCATTGTAGTTAAGTAAAAATAGTCAGTTCCTGATCCAGAGACCTCATTTTTGCTTTCAGGATAATATAAACATACACGGATATTAAAAACCCATCAAAGACAACCTCACTTCTTCTGCACAGCAAAACAAACAATCAACAGAGTGAAAAGACAGACAACCTATGGGAGAAAGTATTTCATATTTGCAAATCATATATCCGATAAGGGGTTAATATCTAAAATATGAATATATAAGGAACTTAAACTACTCCATAGCAAGAAACCAAATAACCTGATCTGTTTTTAAAAGAAGGTCTAGCCTTAAATTGGGACCATCATAGTTTATTCTTTTGTGGTTCCATTTTGCTCTATCACTTAGGTTTCTCCCACCTTGATGTAATGCTTGTGGAATGCTATGACCCAAAAGGTGACCAGTGGAATATTCTTCAAACTCCCATTCTGGAGGGTCGAAGTGGTCCTGGCTGTGCAGTGCTTGATGACAGCATTTACCTTGTGGGAGGATACAGCTGGAGTATGGTACGTGTCCACATTTACTGCATCCTCTCCATTTGTTTATGTTTACTTTTGTTATTTCCCTCCAAATGTGTTATCCTCCACACATGTACCCTTGCAGAGCATCCTGCTTACATGCAAGCAGCCAGTGACTTTAAGTAATAAAATAAAATCAACCTTGTTGCTGTTGAACTTGCTTGCTATGTGATCAACTGCATCACAAGATGTGGTAGGTCTCTGGTTCTTTCCTATCCCCATGTTTTTGTGATTCTGGCTTTCCAACCATTAATGAAAGTCAAACTGAAGTGATTTTACGAATGTCCTGCTGCAATTGAATAAGAGAGTCTGAAAAGTTTCTGATCAGTAAGACATGGAAAATGGAAATTCAATCTCTAATATTCACAAATTCTATTTAGAATGCATAATTTGACATTGCTTTTCCCTTTTCCCCCCTCTTTATCCTGAAAATTTCTAAACATACACAAAACTGAGATTACCATGGGTCTTCATTAACCTACCTTCCAGCTTCAACATCCATTAACATTTTGCCATACTTATCCCTCCTTTTAAAAATTTTGGCTAAACTTTGAAGTAAATACTAAACATCATATTACTTCCCCCTAAATGCTTCACTATTTGTCTGAAAAAATTATGCGTTTAAGTAAATACACTATCGTTACCAATCAAAAAAAATGACAATAATTGCTTTATATCCAATTTTCAAATTTCCCATATTCACATTGAAAAAAAGATGTATTTTTCAAATTGACATGTTCAAATCAGGATCTAACAAGTCCCACTTATATTTGGTCATTATGTCTCATAGATCTCTTGCAATCTAGAATATTACTTTGCTCCACTTTTTGTTCCATGCCAGAGACTTCTTGATAAAAGAGGGTCAGTTATCATACAGAGTACTGTACATTCTGGAATTGTTAATGACTTCCTTGTATTATCATTTAAAATGGTTTTCCGTATGTATATTTTCTATGGACTGAAAGTTGAAGATAAGGGCTTAAGTTCAGCTTTTGTTTTCTTTTTTCTTTCTTTTATTTATTTTTCTTTTCTTTTTTAGCAAAAACACCTGAGAAGGTGCCTTAGTGTATCACATCAGGAGACACATCAAGTCTAGTGATCACATATTCCCTTTTAAAATGATGGCCATTTTTATATTTTCCTCTTTCTGTATATTAGTTTTATAAGATTAATTTGGTGGTTTAATAATATTACTTTTATTTCCTTTACATCAAAAAAAGATTGTGCTATAAAGTTTTGGAAAGCTGTAAAAGTTATTAGTTATATGAAGACAAATATGTATTGACATTTATTAATATAATTAGACATGTGTACACATGCTTGTTTGCTGGTACAAATTGTTAGCTGCAAGAGTGTCTATGTCTGGAAGCAGACACCAGCACTACACTCTCAGAATAATGATTATTAAGTTGGTTGGCGTTTTTGTTTGTTGCTAATGATAGACACAAAGCTGCCGTGGTTTGGGCAGGGAAATGTTACACAAACACTAGCCCTTAAAGTTGACAAAGGAAACAGGATGAAAGACATTTTTTTGCTTCTCATGTGGCCTCTTGAAAATAAATGAATCAATATGTGAAGGATTTGACGAGCTTTCATTTCTGGTTTACTTTAAACTGGTTTTCACTCCCAGCTGTGATTCTTCACAGTAGCAAAATAAAAATGGAGAAGTGAGGCAACAATCTAAAATCTAATCTATTTCAATTATTTGAATATTTAAGGTAAATTTATCTTTTTTTTTTTTTTTTTAGCTTAAACCAATTGGGTAACTTCAATTTTAGTTCAATTATTTTAAAGGATTTGTTGAGCATCTAGGATGTTCTAAGTATTTATTTGACTTTTATTATTAGTCACCAAATTTTTGAAACTTTGTCAGTCTAAATTTTCCCTTGGAATAAAATAGTTCAAAATCACTGCTTTCATTTGGAATTTTTTAACAAAAGCAGAGAATAGATTTTTTTTTCCCAATGTAAATATAATCAGTAGCATTGCAGTTGCACTTCTTTATACATCCTTCTCTAAATGCACCCTGCTCTGCCTTTTCAGGGGGCCTACAAGTCATCTACAATATGCTATTGTCCAGAAAAAGGAACCTGGACAGAACTTGAAGGAGATGTAGCAGAACCACTTGCAGGCCCTGCCTGTGCGACAGTTATCCTGCCTGCCTGTGTGCCGTACAACAAATAACACCAGGAAACCCTGGAATGAACAGTATCGCATTCTAGGAAGCAATGGCAGGTGACATCACTATCATAATATGAACAATGCATTCTAATGGTACAACCGCCAAAACCCACCCTTGGTTTCTGATGATTTACAAATAACTACAAAAGAAAGAGACCTGTTCTTGAATAGATACTGTGTCTGTAACTCAGATCACACCAAACTTCCTGTGATGACAGACTCTTCAATTTCAGACTGGTTTTAACTTGTCCCAGCTTTACAAAAACTCCTCACGTGGATCTTAACTTGCAAAAGGAGAAAGATAAAATACAGAAGACTGGCCCCAGAGAGACCTAAGATCAGTGTTGTGCATTGTGGTCTACCTGCATGTGGTCTATGTTGAAGTTTTGGGGATATTGTGTTCATGAATGATTTAAAATTGGAACCACCAAAATACACCGCATTACAGAAATTGCCACTTGATTCTACATTCCTAACCTTTGGCTACTTCACAGACTCTATAGGCAACACAGTTATCGAAAATCATATAAGATTAAACAGGGACATTTTCATTTCTATACAACTTCATTTTAAATGCCTTCTGCCCTACCGGCACCTCATGCGATCAGAGAAGAGAAAGATGTTGGCTCTTGTAGCAATTGCTTTCTGCCCTATAGGTTCTAAGTTAGGCATTGTCATCATTTCTGTGTCCTCAATTTTACCTGAAAGATTAAAACAAAATACACTGTGTCACTGTTCAGTTTACAGAGCTTTGTGCTTTCTCATCTTTTGTAGAATGTAAGTAGTGAACACATATGTTGTTTGCTTCAAAAGACAGTACTGACAAATTCAGTCATACAATATTTTAGAGATTCTGTGAGATGACACGTCTGACCCAAACTTAATTCATAATGAAATGAGAGGTTGCTTTAAGGAATTCAGGGACGAAAAGAAAGAACAATTTCTCTTAAGTACACAATCCCATTTTTTTTTCTGTTTCTGAAACAAAGAACTTCTAAGAGCCACAGGAACTAATTATAGTAAAATACTTCTCCCCTTCCTCATCTTTGGGTGGCTCTAGACAATTGAGTTACCCTCATCATTCCCACAACTCACCATATTTTGTTTGTTATCACCAGAGATGCCCGAACTCGTGAGCAATTGCTAGTTGTCATTAGGAGCATAGTAATTTGGGAACAGAAGGTCAGGAGAGCATGAGATAGTCTCAGCGTGGCCAACCGAAAGAGCAAGGCTGGCAGGAACATGAATTTCATTTTCAAGTTCTTCAGAGTTTGAACAACAACTGTTAGAAGTAAATAAAAATCTGTAATTTTTTTTAATCACCCAGAGATGTTTAACCCCTCAACAAATGTGTCATTCAAAACAAGAACAAGGGGAAGCCACAGATTAAAAATGCCTTCGTGATAGCTTTCACAGTGGAGAACATCGAGATGGGTGTACTGGAATCCAATGCTGTTTCTACAGTACAGTGCAATCTTCATGGTTTTGTATTTATTTGTATGTTCAGATCCAAAGGATCCGTTGTAAAAGAAAATATATATATATATATATCTCCAGTGCAATCAACTTTCATTTCTTTTTCATTGAAAACATATGAATATATAGAAAGAAAGAAAAGTTACAGTACTGAGTGGGAAAATCCCAGCTGACATCACAAAGAGAACAAGGTCTGCTTCAAAACCATTTGTTGTCAACTGTCACTGTTTCTTACAAAAGTCACAGTTTATACAAGAACATTTGCTTTCCTTAGACTTGTTCTTCATTTTATTTTTTATTTCTAACCAAAATAAATAAAAGCATCTATGAGAACTATAAGTAAAGCTTTCTGTATTTCAGAAAGACACAAGCTACTAGAAAGCAAAAAGTGAATAAATAAGTCACAGATAATGTAAATTTTGTACAGTATTAGAATGTGTAAATGAAGCTTGCTTGGAAGGGGAAAACTTTAAATAAAAACTTTATGTACTAATTCAACTGTGTCTCATATTCTACTTATATAGCATGTGTAATAAGTCTCTACATTGAATTGTTTGAAGATTTGTAATATGTCAATGCCTAAATAGTTTTTATTCTGCAGATATGCTTTATAAGTTCATTTAGCTTCCTCACAATATGTAAATGTATACAATATGGACCATGTTAAAAATTATGGAATGCCTCTGGAAAAATGTTGTGAGTTAAAATTCATATGAGCTGAATCTGATTTTTCCACTACAGGAGTGTTACAATAAGATACAACTTATCCTAGGTCTAATAACTAAATATTTATCGACATTATTATAAGCACATAAGTGTTTAAAAATATATCTGCACCCTTTCTAAAGAAGAAGTGATTCACACATTTCATTAAATTAATTTTCTAAATACATAGTATTTAATTGTATTCTCTTTTAAAAATCTGATCAAGGGCTGGGCGCGGTGGCTCACGCCTGTAATCCTAGCACTCTGGGAGGCCGAGGCAGGAGGATCGCTCAAGGTCAGGAGTTCGAAACCAGCCGGAGCAAGAGCGAGACCCCGTCTCTACTAAAAATAGAAACAAATTAATCGGCCAATTAAAAAAAATGTATAAAAAAAAAATTAGCCGCATGGTGGTGCATGCCTGTAGTCCCAGCTACTCAGGAGGCTGAGGCAGAAGGATCGCTTGAGCCCAAGAGTGTGAGGTTGCTGTGAGCTAGGCTGACGCCACGGCACTCCAGCCTGGGCAACAGAGTGAGACTCTGTCTCAAAAAAAAAAAAAAAATCTGATCAAGAAGTTGTACAGGACAATTAATTGGAGGGGCATGGGTGACATAGGGAGAACTAAGGCATGTAGATGAAGCTGGCAGCTGGGCAGCCCTCCAGGCAAAGAGGTATGCAAGGTCAAAAGCCAGTTTCAGAAGCCTGCAAGCTGGGAAGAATTTACTTGGATGCTTCCCAGCCAAATTTAACATTAATGATGATTAAATTCACAATTAAAGGATCTTTTGATCAGGGCATTTAGTGTTATCATCTTCCCTCTTAGCACTGCTTTAGCCATATCCCAGAGATTTTAATAGCTTATATCATTTTGTTTATTCAATTCAAAAAAATTTTTATTATACATCTTGATTTCGTTACTGACTCAAGGATCCTTCAGCAGCAAGTTGTTTAATTTCCATGTGTTTGGGTAGTTTTGAGAGTTTTTTTTGGAATTGACTTCTAGTTTTAGTTCATCGTTCTCTGAAAACATACATGGTATGATTTCAGTTATTTTTTAATTTATTGAGACTTGTTTTGTGGCCTAACATATGATCTATCTTGGAAAATGTTCCATGTGCTGATGAGAAGAATGTATATTCCACAGTTTGTGGGTAGAATGTTCTGCAAATGTCTGTTAGGTCCCTTTGTTCTAGAGTCCAGTGTTTCTTTGCTGATTTTCTGCATCAATGATCTGTCTAGTTCTATCAGTGGAGTGTTGAAGTCCCCAGCTATTATGATGGTCCGGTTTATTTCTCTTTTTTTTATTGAGACAGAATCTCATTCTGTTGCCGGGCTAGAGTGCAGTGGCATCATCGTAGCTCACTGCAACCTCAAATTCCTAGGCTCAAATTATCCTCCTGCCTCAGCTCCCCAAAGTGCTAGGATTACAGGAATGAGCCACCATGCCTGGCCTGTTTATTGCTTTCCTTAAGTCTAGTAGTATTTATTTTATGAACCTGGGAGCTCCTGTCTTGGGTGCATGTATATTTAGGATTGTTATACCTTCTTGTTAAATCGATTCCTTTATCATTATGTAATGACCATCTTTGTCTTTTTTGCTGTTTTTGATTTAAAGTCTATTTTATCTGATGTAAGAATAGCTACTTCTCCTCACTTTTGGTTTCCATTTGTGTGGAATATTGTTTTCCATCCCTTTGCCTTGAATCTTTGAGCATCTTTATGAGTTAAATGGGTTTCTTGGCAACAGCATATATTTGGGATGTGTTTTTTTTATCCTTTTCTCCAATCTGTATCTTTTGAGTGGGGCATTTAGGCCATGTACATTCAATGTTAATATTGATATGTAAAATACTGTACTAGTCATCATGTTGATTACTACCTGGTTGCTTGTTTTCTCCCTTGTGTTACTGTTTTGTAAAAGCTGTGAGTTTTCACTTTCAGTTGTTTCTACACTAGTTCTGTTCAATGTATAGAACATGTTTAAGGATGTCTCGTAGGGCAAGTCTAGTGGTGACAAATTTCCTTAGTGTTTGCTTGTCTGGGTAAGACTTTATTTCTTTTTTGTTTGTGAGGCTTAGTTTTGCAGGATACAAAATTCTTGGCTGATACTTATTCTGTTTAAGAAGACTACAGATAGGAGCCCATTCCCTTTTGGCATATAAGGTTTCCTCTGAGAAGTCTTCTATTAGTCTGACAGGTTTTCCTTTGTAAATTACTTAATGCTTTCATCTCACAGCTTGTAGGATTTTCTCTTTCACTTTGACTTTGGTCAATCTGGTGATGATATGCCTTAGAGATGTCCTGTTTGCAATGAATCTTCCAGTTGTTTGATGACCTTCTTGTATCTGGATGTCTAAATCTCTGACAATACCAGGAAAGTTTTCCTCAATTATTCCCTCGAATAGGTTTTCCATGCTTTTTGTTTTTTCCTGCTTCTTCCTCAGGGATACCTATAATTCTTATGTTTGGTCATCGCACATAGTCCTATGAATCTCAAAGACTTTGTTCATTCTTCTCGATTCTTTCTTCTTCATTTTTGACTGACTGAGTTAATTCAAAAGGCTTGTCTTCCAGCTCTGAAATTCTTATGCTTGGTTTAGTTCATGAAATTGCTTATGCTTGGTTTAGTCTGTTGTTCACTGCATTTTTTTACTTCCCCAAATGATTCTTTCATTTCCAGAAATTCTGTTATTTTTTTAACTATTTATCTCTTTAGTGAATTTTTCACTCGTGTCCTGAATTTCTTTTTCCTTTGTGTTGGTTTTTGACTTTATCATTGGTCTCATTGAGCTTGCTTGTGATCTGTATTTTGAATTCCATATCTGACATTTCACAATTTTCGTTTCGGTTGGAGTCCATTCTTGAAGAGCTATTGTGATCCTTTGAGGGTGTCAAACCAGCCTGTTTTTTCATGTTGCCAGAATTCTTATGCTGGTTCTTTCTCATCTAGAATCTCTTACCTCACTGCAAAGCAGATAGCTTTATGGTACACATATTCTCCTCTGTTGGGAACTCTGTTGCTCAGTGAAGAGAGGGAGAGGTACACTGCATTTTGGTTCATACCAGTGGTACCTACTGCAGTGTTGTTGGCAATTTGGGTCAGGTGTAACTCAGACCCCTGAAAGGGTGTTCAGGTGCCGATGTTGCTGGACTAGGTTATGTAATCCCTAGTTCCCAGGCCCCTCAATGGTGTGCTTAAGTGCTGCTCAGGAAGATTGACTGGGCAGGAGAGGGGTAGATGTACTGTGACCCTCCCTACTATTCCACAAAAGCAAAAGTAATGGCATTTCTTTCTTCTTCCATCAGATCTTCTCCCATACTACAACACACCAGAAAAGGGTGCTTCTTGGGGGTAGCCTCCATTACTATTCTCTGAGCCAATGCTGCAGGCCTCCCTCCAAGGAAGCCTTGAAATCCCCAAAGGCTCTAGTGCTGGCCAGATATCATGAACAGTTAAGAAAATATGCTTGTCTTTTTCCTAATCTCAAGGAATCACCTATTTTAAGTCCATAATTAGACTGTTTATATCATGTCTTATATTTAGTTGATTAATACTTGAAGGAATTTAGAGTAGGAAGTGAAAATATACTGAGTGGGCATAAGAAAATATGTTCTTTCTAGGAATATGCCTTAAAACTGGCTACAATGGAATGTACACAGGGACTAGATTTTTTTAACTAATTAAGCTGTGTCTGTGTGCTCAAAATTAGTGTCTGTATTTGTTCCCCCCTATTTAGCCAAATTTATATTTTCCCAGCTGTTGACACTTACGTCACTTAACAAACCATCATCATTATCAACAAGGTAAGTATCAAGTATTCACTGAACATATCCCAAGGGCATTATTATAAATGCCAGGCTTCTGATTAAACTTCATTCTTTAGGTCAAAATAGTTAAAAAATAAACACACAAAAAAGCTAAAATAAGATTAGTAAAGCACACCAAAGTCAATTTATACGCATTGATGAGTATCTTGATAGACTGAGTTCCCACAGAAGGGACTGTTCATGACTAATCAAGCCTGACTTCCTAGAAACACCTGACCTAGAGAATATTGAAAGCTTGATGGAAAATACAATGGAAATGAGAAGCAGCAGAAAGGACAATGCAAGAAGAAAATATCCAAACACATAGTATGTTTGCCTTGTGTAGCTGTAGCTGTATAGTGTTGCTCTGGATAGAACAATAAATATGCTCCAAATATTGGGTGGGGTTTCTTAATGGAGATTGTCTTACTCCATTTTATTCTGCTATAACAGAATACCTGACACTGGGTAATTTATTTGTTTTTTTTTCTTTTTTGTTAATTTCAGAATATTATGGGGGTACAAACATTTTGGTTACATATAATGCCTTTGCTTCACCCAACCCATAGCTACAAGTATGCCCTTTCCCCATACAGTGCACTCCACACCCATGTGTTGTGAGTTTACCCACCCCACCACCCCTATCCCACCTGACCAGCACCTGATGAATACTACTTCCATGTGAGCACCTTAGTGTTGACCAGTTAGTACCAATTTGATGGTGAGTGGATGTGGTGCTTGTTTTTCCATTCTTGTGATACTTCACTTCGAAGGATGGGCTCCAGCTCTGTCCAGGATAATATAAAGAGGTGCTAGTTCACCACTGTTTTTTGTAGTTGAGTAGTATTCCATGGTATACATATACCACATTTTATTAATCCACTCATGTATTGATGAACACTTGAGTTGTTTCCACATCTTTGCAATTGTGAATTGTACTGCCATAAACATTCCAGTGCAGATGTCTCTATTATAGAATGTCTTTTTTTCCCCTTTGAGTAGATGCCTAGAGGTGGGATTGGTGGATCACATGATATTTTTGTATTCAGTTCTTTGAGATATCTCCAAATTATTTTCCACATGAGTTGTACTAATTTGCAATCTCACTGGCAGTGTAAGAGTGCTCCTATCTCCCCACATCCATGCCAGTATTTGTTGTTTTGGGACATTTTGATAGAGGCCATTCTCACTGGAGTTTGGTGATATCTCATTGTGGTTTTGATTTGCATTTCTCTAATGATTAGAGATGTTGAGCACTTTTTTATGTTTGCTGGTCATTAATCTGTCTTCTTTTGAAAAGTTTTTTTCATGTCCTTTGCCTACTTTTTGATGGCATTGTTTGATTTTTTCTTGATAATTTTCTTTATCAGATGTGTAGCATGCAAATATTTTCTCCCATTCTGTAAGTTGTCTATTCACTCTAATGACAGTGTTCTTGGCTGAGCAGAAGCTTTTTAATTTGATCAGGTCCCATTTTTTATTTTTGTTGCTGCTGTGATTGCTTTGGGGTTCTTCTTCATGAATTCTTTTCTTAGGCTGATGTCTATAAGAGTTTTCCCAACATTTTCTTCTAGAATTCTTAAGATTTCATGCCTTAGGTTTAAGTCTGTTATCCATCATGAGTTGATTTTTGTGAGAGGTGAGAGGTGGGAATCCATTTCAATCTTCTGCATGTGGTTATCCAGTTTTCCTACCACCATTTATTGAATAGAGATTCTTTTCCTCATTGTATATTTTTGTCTACTTTGTCAAAGATTAGATGACAATATGAGGATGGTTTTATATCTGGGTTCTCAGTCCTATTCCAAAGGTCTACTATATCTCTGTTGTTATGCCAGTAACATGCTGTTTTGGTTACTATAGTCTTGTAGTAAAGCTTGAAATCTGGTAGACTGATGCCTCCCAATTTGTTCATTTTGTTCAAGATTGCTTTGACTATATGAGGTCTTCTTTGGTTCAATATGAAGTGTAGAATTATTCTTTCTAGATCTGTAAACAATGATGATTGGTATTTTAATAAGGATTGCATTAATTCTGTAGCTCACTTTAGGTAGTATGGACATTTTAACAATATTGATTCTGCCAATCCATGAGCATGATAGGGTTTCCCATCTGTTTACATTTTCTGTGATTTCTTCTCTCAGCATTTCATAGCTCTCCCTACATAGCTCTCTGACCTCCTTTGTTAAATATATTTCTGGATATTTAATTTTCTTTGATGCTATGGTGAAAGGTATTACATCTTTGATTTGATTTTCAGCTTGACTGTTATTGGTGGATGTGAATGCCACTGATTTGTGTCCATTGATTTTGTATCCTGCAACTTTACTGAATTCATTTATCAATTCCAGGAGTCTCTTGGTTGAATCCTTGGTATTTTCTAGATACAATATCATAACATCAGCAAAGAGTTAGAGTTTGACATCTTCTGCCCCTATTTGGACACCCTTAATTCCCCTCTCTTGTCTGACTGCTCTGGCAAGGACTTCCAGCACTATGTTGAATAGAAGTGGAGACAGTGAACAACCTTGGCAAATTTTAATTTATGTACTGGTATCACAGACAGTCCTCAAAAAGCATTCTCATGTATTTTTTTCTGATTCCCTCCCACTAATTTCACACCACAGTTCATGATCTACACAACTACTAATATTATTTCACCATAATACTTTGAAATATATGCAAGTTCTGGCTCTCCAGAGATATTGCTTATTCAGTTCATCTCTGGTCCTTTTCCTCATTTAACATTTCTGATGAGAAATGCTGCAACTCTTCCCATCTCCAGACTCTTCCAGAATAGCTGTGGTAAATTGTACTTTCCTTCTGAATGGACTTAGACCACCAAGATCCCACTTCAGGCCAGATGGCATTCATATGGTTTGGCAGGAAGTTCTTTACTTGCCTTACAAGTTTTTCTTAAAAGAAATTTAGACTATTAAAGCCAGCTGGGATGGGATGACATATTAAATTTATTCATTTCTCTTTTGACATGACTGCCCTTGTTAATCCAACTCTTAGGAAAAAAAGAAAAGAAAAGAAAGAACTTTAAAGACAAAGTCCCTTGAGGTTGGCTACATGAGCTACATGAGGATACATGAGGTCTCACAAGAAGATATAATCCAGGTCTCTAGCTAGACCACTCCTAGAATGGTCATCATCTCCTTGAAATCCTTAGAATACTTACTATCTGCACTAGTCATATACCGTCTATCACATATTTTCTTATATTAATGGTGTTTCATATTTATGCCTCTTTTAAGCCCCTTTATATAAAATGGGCAATGCCTGAACTGTTGTTTCCCCACTAGTGTCTTGTCCATAGTGGTATTCAGCGAATGGGTGGCCGTTGATTTTAGAGGTATTAGAATCCCTGGAGTAGCAGAGTCATTTCTGACTCTGAAATTTTATGCCCAAAATCTTGATAATATAGGTTGTACATGGATTTTCTTGATTCTGACTACCACCAATATGACAAACCCTGTAATCACCTTTGATACAAAGGTTGGTAAGTATGTGCAAGCCAGTTGCCTTTATCATATTAACCATGTTTCTCCTATTTAGCGCCTGTGAAAGCTAGAGTTTTAATCCTACTCTTATGAAAACCTTTGCTCTAATACACAAATGGATAGTACTGGTGTCATTCTGGCCTTCAGCTCAGAAAACATTCACAAATATTCTTAGGTGTTCTCTTCACAAAAAATAAGGAAGAGTATGTCATAACTCACTTGTTTTCCTCAGAAAATATGCTCAGTATTGTGCTGTGAGTCTTGTATTCATTTATTCCTTGCACTGTGGACAAAGCTCTTTGACTTTCTCTGTGAAGAATATAAATATATATAAGCAACCATAATGCAAGGTATATGTGCAATAAAAATGTACAAATAAGGTGCTGTGGTTGTTCCAGAAAGCAAGAGTTTATGTCCAGCCAGGAGATCAAGGAAGACTGAGGCAAAGGAAGTAGACAAAGTCAGTCATGAAGAAGAGTTAGAAAATAAGTGAATTTTTTTTTCAAATAATGCTTGTAAAGTAATCCTTGAAAATACAATAAATAACAAAGAAGCCATTTTCATATGGAAAAGTGCTAAATCAAAGATGCTATTGTAATCATCTCCAGATTAGTGTATTGAATGATGGCATAAATGAAGAAAGCATGAGGGCAAAAAATTTCATGTCCAGGTAGAATAAAGTAGTTCACAGCACACTTAGACTTCCATATCATTACAGGTATTAGAGAGCTATGAAAGCATTTAGGACTAGATTAATTAAAATTCCACAGGGGAACAATGTTCTGAGATGAGCTGATCATGGCCAGTAATATTTTTTGTCTGGGGACATTTTACATTTCTGGCCACAAGTTGATTAACCTCGGCTCAGGCAGAGGACCTATGCTATGAGAAAGAGAAACCAGCAAAACTTTCAGCTGTCACACAGAACGGAAGGGGCAAAAATGCAAACCTGAGAAGCCTTAAACACAGCGAGTTTTTCCCCAGAAAAAATTTTTGGCATTCTAGTGTTACATAAGAAGATAGGAAGCTAGGCCAAAAACCTCTAAAAGTCAGAACATAGCTTCCACTATCTCACAGTGCTTAGAAATTAAAGACTTACAAGGCCAACAGAATGCTTTCAAATGCTTGAATGTTCACTCCCTGAAGATATTTGCAAGTGTTTAAGTTGTATGAGTTGGGAGGATAAAAAGTTAAGCTGAAAACCTCTGAAGGGATAATCTGAACCTCCTGCAGACTTCAGGGCCGAGGAAACAAACACCAGACTCCCATCCAAAAGCCTGGGAGGGCCTGCCCAAGAAATAGGGACAAACTATAAGTAGATTGAGTCTTACTGAAATGCACCCCAAACAAGTTCAATCCCTGATTACATAGAGATGGTCACTGCCTCACGCTACCTGCAAAACAGCGAAAGGGGAAACCTCCATTGGGAGATAAAATCACATGGAACTTACAGTTTTTTCAAACACAAAGCATTGCATTCAGCCAAAAATTAATTAGATATAAGAAAAATACAACATATGGTCTATAATCCACAGAATAAAACAGGGAATAGAAATAGACCCACTGCTGATCAAGATTTTTGAGTTAGCAAACAAATAAATATGATTAATATGTTAATTAAATATAGGAAAAGTAGAAAAGATAAATGAAAGGATGAAGAACTTCACCACAGAATTAGAATCTGTTTTTTAAAAAGAATCAAATCATTATTCTAGAACAAAGGAACAACAAAATGACTTTCAACTTAGTTCTGAACAGAAATGGTGGGAGACAGAGACATCAGAATAACATTTTCAAAGTGATAAAAGAAAATAAAAGCCATCCCAGAATTTTTTATCTGGTAAAACTATTCTCTTATAACTGAAAATGAACAAGAGACAACTTTAAGAAAACAAAAACTAGGAAATTTATTAACAGTGGGTCTGCATTAAAAGCAGCACCAAAGGAAGATTTTCAGACAAAAAGAATATAATCACACATGGAAATGTGGGGAAAAAAAATAATAGGAAATGAAGAAATAGGAAAGGATAAATACGTGAATAACTATAAATAAATATTGATCATATAAAAATAACTGTGAATTCTTGTGAAATGTAAAATACACAGGCAGCTAAAATGTATAACAAGAATTATTCAAAAGGCATGAAGGAGAGGTAAAGTTTGAATGTTGTAAGTTTCTATTTAATAGCAACATTAAGGAAAAGCTAAAATTAATAATTTACAATCAGACAAGGGTGCATGTTGTGATCTCTAGGTTAACCATTAAAAGAATAATAAAAAACACACATGAAATTAATAAATGAACAGAAGGAAAATGATATAATGTAAATACTTAATTAATTTCAGAAAAAACAAGAAAGGAGAGAAAAGAGAATATAAAACAGCCCAAATAGAAAGCACATAGTAAGATGGAAGATGTAAAAACAAATGTATCAGTAATTTCACTAAAGATAAATGGACAAAATAGTACAAGTAAAGTAATAAGATTGTCAGACTGGTTTTAAAAATGAGTGATGCTTATAGGAGACAAAATTTAAATGTAAAGATTGACCAAAAGAAAGCAGATGTAGTTATAATACCTTTAGGCATAGCATGAAGAAAGAATAAACAAAGTTCATCAAAATGTGCATGAGTTTCTCCTCCATCAAAAGGCTAGGGCCTCTGGGTTTACTTTTTAACTATCTCACAACATTGAATAGATAGGAATATTATATATAATATTTTAGCATATTAAATACTATTTTACATGTTATAAATCAGTTGTAGCTAATCAAATGTTTAAAAAATGATTTGTGCAAAAAATTATTTGACTTGAAAGAAAGATGAGAGAGAGAGAGAGAGAGAGAGAGAGAGAGAGATGGATAGATAATCTTGGATATTTATTGTAAACTCTCCCAGGATTTATAACTGTGGGTTAAATTTCTAACATGATTCTTAGATCTTTAGGCCATCCCTGTAGTATTTTTTGTTCAAACACGGTTCATAGTCTCAAGAAGGTCTGTATTGAATAATCCCTAACATCTACCATTGTACAAACATACAATCCTCTCAGCAATCTTTAGGAGAAAAGAGACACCAGGGCCCCCAGAGCCTTAAAACTGGTAGGGAGAGGAGGTATAAAGTAATGTTTGAGGCAGGAGGACAAATTCTGAGAATAAAAAGATAGGGGCTTGTGCCTTAGAAAGGAAATACATAAAGGAAGTATTGTTCATGCCAAAATTTTAAAAGGAAAGCACGAATAAGGGGTAAAAAGTCAAGAAATATGTATATATCTCTCCCTCGGTTCTCAATTAGACTCTAAGATTCAGGTTTGGACTTTTAAAATGCCAGCAAATGGGTTGTGTGAGAAATGAGTAGTTTATGTGAAAGGCAGATAGGGTTAACAAATTCCAAAAGACTTGTTCCATCAAGAAAGATTCTACTAATCTGCAGAAGCCTAACCCGCAGGACCTCATAGGACACATTCTGTTAGTGTCAGTGTTCCATAGCAATTACAGATTTCTGAAGGGCCATCAGAGCAAAACTATGCCCTTGCTATGTAAGCCGGCACTGCTGTAACTAAGATTGCAATTGGACTGGGACAAATCTCTATGATCTTGATATATGAAAATCCAAATAGGTGGTTTCCATAGAAATGAATAAAAACATTTCCAAATTACTTATTCAGGATTAATCCACTGTAGCTCTGCAAAGCAAATACATTTGATGAGGCTCAGTAAAGCAGCCAATGAAAAATAAACTAAAATTGTCCAATAAGGTGGTTCCCTTCACTAACAGAAAATCCAGGCACAGTTAAAATATGGATTCAGACAAAGTGTTATTTTTTAATTCCAAGTATGTAAATCCATAAAATTAACCATTGGAAACACCTTAAAGATTACTGGATGCAGTTTGACATAGATTAAAAGAACAAAGACAATATAGCCACTGACCCTTCTATCCAAATTTTGATTCTATTGAGTCCTAGCTAGCTGCTAGCTTAACTTGAGCAAGTTAAATTGTTCTCTCTCAGGCTTAGTTTCATCCTCTGAAAAATGGAAGTAATAATATTTTTCTCTTGGGTATAATTAAATAATTTCACATTTTTTATATGAAGGAAACAATGCTGAAAGATGAAGAGATGTATTCAAGACAATTGTTAGTAAGGAAAGAGTTAAATCCAGGAGCCATGTGGCTGGCCTCACAGTCCCATATCAATTCTTTTCTATCAATATGGCATTTCATTTATGATTTGTGTTTCACTTATACAAGTAAACTGAGCTAAAAACCTGGGGAATTATCCCAGGAATCTAGGCTAAAATTATTTTTCTTTAAACATTCTGTTGATTCGAGTCAACAAAAATGTTTTGGTTTCAGATATCTGGCATTAAATCGAATATTCTAAAATTCGAAACCCTGGCTTGTTAAGTGAGATTTTTCCTATTGTCTCCAGTTAGAATTTTGGCTAAGCCCTTGAAACTGAAGATGGTGGGTAGTAAATACCAATATGTGTTAGTTTAGATTCTCTGAGAAGACAGATGCAGATGTACAAGAGATGCATTAGGGGAAATGCATATTAGGGAAGGCAGGGGGCACCAGTAATGACAGGGAGAACTTTGAAGATGCAATTCAGCTCTGAACCCTCTGAAGGTGGAACAGAAGAAAGGAAGTGGGGTAGGAATATTCTCAGCCTACGGCAAAACTCTAAGGTGTGAGGCAGGCCAAAGGGAAGTTCTTGAGCCAAAATCGCGCTTCAGAAAAGTTCTCCCCTAGTAGGAACAGGCCTGTCTTAGCGTATCTGCCACACTCAGTCATTGGCTGGCACAGTCCATGGGAAGTGTGGCTTTGACACAAATATAGTGATGAATTCAGAGCAAGTATCTAGGGCTGTCAGCCAGTGATGCTCTGTGCAAGAGATCTGAGTGGCACGTATTCCTGGCTACTACACCACAGTTTCTACAGATGAGAGTCATATCCCCAGAGGACTTGCTAAGAAGTTGGAAAACAGATCCAGTAACTATAACTTTCAAGCACTTCTGAAAGCAGAGACTGTAAATTAATTAGAGGGAGGTCTCCAAAGGGAATTTGTAGGAGTAAAGAATGCTGGAGCATTCTGCCTCCCCCACAAAAAACACTGATAGGAATCGGAGCCATCTGATTGAGTGGAAGCTGATATCTCTACTTCCTTCCTACCACAAGCTACCTGCATGCTAAGGTACAGAACACTGTGCCTGCCCAGTCCCGTTTCCAGAGAAGAAAGCAAGAGCATCCTTGGGAGCACCTAACACATGCCCCCACTGAGTTAGGGACCACAGAGAACAGCGCCTTCCCTTAACCTGGAGGTGCCAAGCAGTAGGATTCTGGTGAAGAATCACTGGCACGTGCATATCTCTTCACATCATATCTCAGTGTTCTTTGGGAGGCAGGTTTGTACAGCTTCAAAGGGGCAAAATCAATACAATTACACTGCTCAATGCTTTGCCACTTATCTGTGACTTGAAGTAAATTATTTTACTTCTCGGAGCCTCAATTTCCTCATCTGTAAATGAGAATAGTAATTTCTATCCCAAAATCTTGTTGTCAGAATTAAATGAGATAACATATGTAAAAGGCCTGAGAAACATCAACCAATGGTAACTACATTCCAGGTAAAGAAGTAAATTTAGTGCTCTATAATCCTGGCCTATTGTACCTTTTGAGGATACGCAGATTTTTTTAATTTAAAAATCAGTTTTAAGGAGTCTCCATACTGTTTTCCATAGGTGTTGTATTAATTTGCAGTTTCACCAACAGTGTATAAGCATTCCTTTCTCTCTGCATCCACACCAGCATCTATTGTTTTTGAACTTTTTAATAATGGTCATTCTGACAGGGGTAAGTTGGTATCTCATTATGCTTTCAATTTGCACTTTCCTGATGATTAGTGATGTTCAGCATTTTTTCATATGTTTGTCAGCCATTTATCTATCTTCTTTTAAAAATCTTCTGTTCATGTTTTTTACCCACTTTTTGATGGAGCTGTTTGTTTTTTTCTTGCTGATTTGTTTGAGTTCTTTGTAGATTCTGGATATTAGTTCTTTGTCAGATGTACAGTTTGTGAATATTTTCTCACATTCTGTAGGCTGTCTATTTACTCTGTTAATTATTTCCTTTGCTGTGCAGAAGCATTTTAATTTAATTAAGTCCATTTATTAATTTTTGTTGTTGCTGTATTTGCCTTTGGTGTCTTAGTCGTAAATTATTTGCCTAGGCAGATGTCTGTAAGAGTTTTTCCTATGTTTTCTTCTAGAGCTTTTATGGTTTCATTCCTTATATTTTTTTTGTGTGTACAATTAAGCTTTGTGCAAGAGATAGGGTTCCATTTTCATTCTTCTGCATGTGGCTATCATTTTCTCAGAACTATTTATTGAATAGGGTTTCCTTTCCCCAGTGTATGTTGTCATCTGCTTTGTCAAAGATCAGTTGATTGTAGCTGTATAGTTTTATTTCTGGGTTCTCTATTTTGTTCCATTGGTCTATGTCTCTACTTTTATACCAGTACCGTGATATTTTGGTTACTATAGCCTTTTATGGTAATTTGAAGTCAGGTAATGTGATGCCTCCTGATTTGTTCTTTTTGCTTAAGATTGCTTTGGCTATTCTGACTCTTTTTTGGTTCCAGATGAAGCTTAAAATTATTTTTTACAGATCTGTGAAATATGACTTTGGTATTTTGATGGGGATTGCATTGCATTTACGAATCATTTTGGGCAATATATGCATTTTAACAATGCTGATTCTAGATTCCTCAAAGAAATATTAATAAATGTAAACTTACCAGTTGATCCAACAATTGCACTACTGGGTAGCTACGCTAAGGAAAAGAAGTCATTTTATCAAAAAGACACCTGCATTTGAATATTTATCACAGCACAATTCACAATTGTAAAGATATGGAATCAACCTAAATGCCCAACAGTTCATGAGTGAACAAAGAAAATGTGTGTGTGTGTGTGTGTGTGTGTGTGTGTACGTACTACTCAGCCATAAAAAAAGAATGAAATAATGTCTTTTGCAGCAACCTGGATGCAACTGGAGACCATTACCCTAAGCGAAGTTTCTCAAAAATGGAAAAACAAACGCCACATGTTCTCACTAAGAAGTGGGAGCTAAACGATGGCTACACATGGGCACAAAGAGATGTAAAGGACATTGAAAACCAAGAAGGGGGAAGGGTAAGAGGGGGCTGAGAGATTAAAAACTTACCTAATCAAGCACAATGAACACTATTCTGGGACTGGCACA
The DNA here is from genome assembly GCA_963574885.1 of Lepilemur ruficaudatus. Lineage (NCBI taxonomy): Eukaryota > Metazoa > Chordata > Mammalia > Primates > Lepilemuridae > Lepilemur > Lepilemur ruficaudatus. The sequence goes on from CAUYRT010019255.1 coordinate 56,667, forward strand.
CTAAAGCCCTGACTTAAACATTATACAAGCTATCTATGTAACAAAACAGTTTACCCCCTTAATATTTTGAAATTAAAAAGTAAATAAAAATCACTTTTGCAAAGCTTGTTGCCTGTAAGAATTTTCTTAAAGACCTGGGCACTCATGGTACTGAGTACAGTTAATGAATATTTTCAGTACTCTTATTATTTGAGACTAATATTTTAATAAGTCCCAATGTTTGATTATTTAATGGCTGTGATTACTCTACAGATTGCTTGAAGTCAATGCATGGGATATATGATAGGGTAAATAACTGTCCCAGTTTGCCTGGGATCTTTCCAGTTTTACCTTGAAAATCTTGCACCCCAAAGAACCCCTCAGTCCCAAGCAGATCAGGACATTGGGTCAACTACATGTAAAGCCCCTAGAACATTGCCTAGAATATTTTAAGTATTCCGTAAATGTTAGCTATTGTTATTATTTTCACTTATCAAAATTTTAGTCGGTCATCAGTTAGCAAGATTGTGTTGGGCTTTGGAGTAAAAAGGTAAGTAAGACTCAGTGTCCACCCTGAGTGAAGTTCAAGAATTAGCCAAGAAAAGAGACGAAGAAGAGCAGTAGAATTCATTCCCAAAGTTTTTTTTTTTTTTGATGCAATGCACCCTTTTCATCTCCAAAGAACCTTCACACAGTAAATGTAATATATATATTTTCTATAAAATACAAAAGACGGTAAGAGAAGCAATAAAAACAAAGATAAAAACTATTGTCAGAAATTGTTAAGCATGTCCTTATTGAAAAATTGTCTTGAAATAGCTCTTCAAAAATTTGCAGATTCTTACAAAGTGGAAGCAAGCCTAATTGTCCTATCAAACAGTTTCTCCTCAATGCATTTTCATTGAATTTTACAAGCTGAATAAATTTGCTGAATTGAAACCAATGGCAAATCAATATGGCAAATCTGCAATTTTTTTAAAGGTCTCCATTGAGATCACAATGTTTTATTTAACCGGTTTAGATAAAGCCAAGAAAAAAGAGCATTGACATTCAACTCTGCATTCCTCATTATTCAAAATTCCAGCTTATACTGCATACCGACTGTGGGCCAGGTCCCATGACCAGCATTAAACTGAAAATATACCTTGTAAATTTCCTAGGACTTAGAAATTAAAATGATTCCTACACACATTGATGCCAGGTTCCCAAGTGCATAGGCCTTGACTCAATTTTCTAACATTCAAGAAAGGAAAGAGAACTAATAGTCCTAAAAAATATAGCCCAGAGCCCAACAGGGGGATGGATGCTTTACCTACATTATCATATGGAGTTCTCCACAATAACCCAAAGAGGTGATTATTATTCATCTGCATAGTACACAGATGAAGAAATTGAGATGCAGAAAGATCTAGTAAATTGCCCAAGATCCCACAGCTAAAAAGTAGGGGAACTCATATTCAGAATGAAGTCTCTCTGACTCCATAGTTTATGTTTGTCCAAATGCAATGTTCTTTACATTAACAAGTAATAAAAATAACTATGAGGTAATTGTGATAGTTAAATTTATGTGTCAACTTGAGTGGGTTGTGGTGCCCAGATATATGGTCAAACATTATTCTGGATATTTCTGCGAGGGTGTTTTGGGATGAGATTAACATTTAAATTGGTGGACTTTGAATGAAACAGATTACCCTCCTTAATGTGCATGGGCCTTAGTTAATCAGTTAAAGGCCTGAATAGAACAAAAGACTGACCTCACCCTAGCAAGAAGGAATTCTGCCAACATATAGCCTTCAGACTTAAATTACAACAGAGGCCTTTTCTTGCTTTTTGGCCTGCCAGCCACCCTGCAGATTTTGAATTGGCCAGCTTCCATAATCATATGAGACAATTCCATAAAATAAATATTATATCTTCATATATACATATATAAACACATACATATATATATATGTATATATTCACACACACCTCCTATTGGATCTGTTTCTCTGGAGAACCCAGACTAATACAGTAACCTATCATCATTGCTCATTTGTGACTTTGGTATGTCATACCTATCTAAAAACTAGAATTTCAGAATCTTTTTTACTATCAAGGAAGGACATCTGACTGCAGAAAATCAATTGAGTACCACATTTAAATAAAAAGCAATTTTTTATAGTTGCTGTGGTTCTTGTGGCAGTTGCTGTCTTTTATTATTGTAAAATCTTCAATTTACCTGCTTGCTAAATTGAGATCAAGAAAAAAAAACTATTGGATAGGTGAAAACAGCACTCATTCTATAAGAAAAAAATCAAAAAAGGTAGCTTTCAATCTTTCTAAGTGTTAAGATGCATTGAGCAGCAAAGTACTTAGAAAATAAAATTCAAATTAATGACCTTGTCAAACCCTTCTTCCCCAATGGCAATAGATTTTTCCAGATCAAACTGTGGCTTGCTGCTTTTACAAAGTGACCATTTTCATATTTCATTTCATGTCCTAATTTATGGTATTTCTGGTGGCAGTGAAATACTTTATAATATTAAACAATTTGTATTATTCTTAAAATATATATACATGTAGATCTAGCTCAGTGGTTCTAAACCACTGAGGTGATTTCACCCACTGAAAAACTTTTGGCAATGTCTGAAAACATTTTTTTTGTTACAACTGGTGTGGGTGCTATTGGCATCTAGTGGATACAGGCTCGGGATGCTGCCAGACACTCTACAATGCACAGGACAATTCTCACAACAAAAAGTTTCCTGGCTCAAAAATGTCAATAGGGCCAAGGGGAGAAACTCTCATCTAGCTCAATACAACATGTGTGAATTATGCACTCTTTACCCTAATATATATTCTAGCTGTTGCTTTTAGAGATGATGACAATTGCGATATGAGATAGTGCTGTGTATGATTAGATTAAAATATGCTTAATATTTGCTGCATGTAATGATCAGTGCTATGTGTCAAGTTGGCTAGCTGCAGGCCTCAGTTATTCAATCAAACACTAATCTGGGTGTTGCTGTGAAGGTATTTTGTTGATGTGATTAAAGTCTATAATCAGTTTACCTTGAGTAAGAAAGATTATTCCAGATATCTGAGTGGGCTTGATTCAATCATTTGAAATGCCTTATTTATTGCATATGTCAAAATAACTACAAGAGTGGAACTGGAATGCTCCTAACACAAAGAAATGATAAATGTTTAAGGTGATGTAGATTCCAACTACCCTGATTTGATCTTTATATTATACATTGTGTGCTTTCACCAAAAATATCACATTTACCCCATAAATATGTACAACTAGTTGGGAACATGGGTGCATGCCACCACACCTGGCTAGTTTTCCTATTTTTTGTAGAGAGGGGGTTTCTCTATGTTGCCCAAGCTGGTCTCAAACTCCTGGCCTCAAGCAATCCTCCCACCTCAGCACCCCGAAGTACTGGGATTACAGGCATGAGCTATCATGCCTGGCTTAAACTTTATATTGAAAGGCAAAGAAACTAGACTAGGTAAAACTATTTTGAAAAGAAGAATAAAGTGGGAGGAACCAATCTACCCAATTTCAAGATGTGCAAAAGACAAGAACAGATATTTCACCAAAGATGATGTATGGATGGTAATAAGCAGATAAAAAGATACTCAACATCATTAGCTGCTAGAGAAATGAAAATTAAAATCACAAAGAGCTAGCCCTACACACCCATCAGAATAGCTAAAAGAAAAAACAGTGATATCACTAAATGCTGTCAAGGAGGTGGATTATTTATACACTGCCGGTGGGAATGTAAAATTGGATAGCCACTCTGCAAAAGTTTAGCCATTTCTAAGAATCTAAATACGCAACTATGATATGATACAACAATTACACTCTTGGTCATTTACCCCAGAGAAATGAAAACTTATGTTCATACAAAAACCTATATGCAAATGTTTAGAGCAGCTTTATTCATAATAACTCAGTACTGGAAACAATGAAAATTTCTCTCAATAGGTGCATATTAAACACACAGGTGCATCCATACCATGGAATAGTGCTCAGCATTAAAAAAGAATAAATAACTATCGATACACACAATAACCTGAGTAAATCTCCAAAGGATTATGCTGAGTAAAAAAGCCAATCTCAAAAGTTTACATTCTATATGATTCCATTTATAAAATGTTCTTAAAATGACAAAACTAAAGAACAGAGAACAGATCAGTGGTTGTCAGACGTTAAGGAGGAGGTTGCAGCAGGAAAGAAGTGGATATAATGATAAGAGGAAACCATGAGCAATCTTGTAATGATGGAATGTTCTGTATCTCTTAACCATAGCATTGTCAATATCCTGGTTGTGATACTTTACCATAGTTTTGCAAGGTATCACCATTGCAGGAGACTTGGTAAATGATACACAAGATCTCTCTCCATTCTTTCTTTTTTTTCCATGTTCTACCAGATCACTGCACTATTTCTTACAACTGGGTGTGAATCTCCAATTACCTCACAATAAAACGTTTAATTTAAAAAAGACCAAAAGTTGAAGAAAAGCCCAGAAGGGCCAGAAGTGATGACGTTTACTTGGAATTGACTATGTTATCTACCAGTATATGAAATGAGAATTGGAAAGAAAGATTAGGATGAGTTGTCAAAAACAGTCGATTAAGATAGAAAATAAAATAAAATAAATTTTTAAAGTTACCAAAAAGTACCATAAGCATTTTATTATAATTTAAAATATACAAATGTACACTTATTTTGTAATTTGTTGCTATAGATCCACAGACTGTTTTTTAATTATCAGATGCTGCGAGAACTGTGTGTGGTTGCACACACTTGTATCGTGCTATCGATCAGTTCCAGGTTAGTTCTTTAAATAGTTTAAAGAACTTGGGACACGATCAGAGTGCTTCCATGTCTACATTGGCAGGGGGTTTTTTTGTTTATTTGTTTGTTTTTCTTTTCCAAGTATTTTACCGTTATCTCTCACACAGATCTAACCCAACAGTATTTTTTAAAGCAACTTTCTGGTTCTCTCCAAAGGAACCATAAAAATAAAATAATTGTACTAGTAATTCCTCTCCCAGGGATAACTACAGTTAATATGTGGTGCAGATCCTCTAGTCCAGATTAATCCCAGTGTATTTTTAAACTGAGGTGAATTTTTGGATGCACTTGCTTGTATTTTTCCTATAAAATGTGTGTTATTTTTGTAGTAAAAAAAAAAGTTGTTAATGTTCCTATAATAAAAATCAAATAAATAAGTTTATGTTTTTGCAATTATAAAAATATTATCAATGTTCCCATAGTCTTCCTTGGTCTCCTTTCCACCACCACAAAAAGAGGAAAGTTTCTATCCAAGGCAAATTTGTTTCCATCTTTCTCCCATTATATCCAATACAACCCTGGACCACCTCCTCCAGCTTCATCTAGTATTTGTGCTCAGGAAATATAAACTATTCTTCACCATCAGCTAATATATAACTAAAACAGGAAATATGCTATGTAGGTTTCACAAAATAAGTGTGCTTTTGTAGTACATTCCAAATGCAAATGTAAGTTGTGTGAGAGAATTATTGGCTCTGTTGTCCTCCTGCATGTTAAACAGGTGTAGCAGTTCATTAATGAAACAAATAATCTGCAAAAATGAAAATAAAATGAGAACACACAAGGTATTCTCATTTAAGAGTTTACCAAATAGTCGTGCAATTGTTGTCAATTCTTATTTAATGATAAACGGTTTGCCCAAGTTTCAGAAGTGGTGTCCATGATCACCCGGGGCCTCAGCTCTGCCTAACTGAATCATGCCCCTGTACAGAGAAGTCTGGTAACAGAATATTGTGCACATACATATATGAAAGAATCAGAAAGGTAAAAGTATAATTACCTGAATTAATGGAATATGTGCATTTCTACATAAAATATTGCCATACACGTGTACATGAACACTAATATCTGTGGAAAAGATTAAAGCTTTTGATTATTCCCGAGCCAAGTAGATATTGTAGACCACGTGATATACTGGAAAGAACATTGGAGGAGAATCGGGGAGACCACCCGCCAGCTCCATCTTTGCCAATCCAATTTCTATGCCGACTTTGACTTCCTGCTTAGAGCGCCAATGCCTCTGCTAGCAAACTACCTGAAGACACTGATTTCTCAGAGAACACTGAACAGGAAAAAGAAATCAACCGAAGGAGAGACAAGTGCACTCAGCATGAACCCCACTAGGGAAACCTGAATCTTGAGGCTTAGAATTTAATTTTTCTGGTAATGGCATCATTCTGCTCTCAAGTGAATCACTCCTTACTCCACTTTATTTTGCACATATTATCTCTAAGGCACGATTTTTAATCTATAATTATCTTACCACATGATTTAAACCTTTGCATATAGCAGTAAGATATGCATTACACTAAATGGTCCGATGATAAATAAAATATTTTGCCAGGATAGGTCTTACTATTCCCATCTGTTTATACCTCTTTGTTCAGAGCCCTACTTGGCTAAGAAACGGGATGATGGAAGCTGTACAATAATGGTTGTGAAAATATTAAAACAAGCCCCCAACAAGCTGCTCAGTCAAAAGGCTGGGGAAGGATGATGGGCAAGTGTGCTCCTTTCTGCCAGGAGGAGTTTAAAACACCTCCTCCCGTTTCTGTCCTGGGAACCTAACAGATAGAGAGAGCATGAAAGTAGAAGTCAGGCAAAACTGCCTCCAGAGGAGGAGGAAAGGGGGGAAAGACGGGCCAGGGTAAGAGGTGGGAGAGAAACAAGAAGGACTTCTAAGTGCAGAAAAGTGACAGGATCTGGAAGAAGAAAGTATACACAGAATCAAGAAAAGGGCTATCTTTGCAGTCATCGTGACTGTGGGATGTAACCAATTTCTTTACCTTTTTGGATAATCTCAACAATTACTTCCACTATTTCCTGCACAGTCTAGCATAGTACTCAATCATGTGACAGGTACAAAAACAAACAAACAGAAAGACTTTTTGAAACAGCCATCTACAGCCAATTTTTTCTGTGTTTGGCAGGAGGGCACCTCTTCCACAGGAAAAGTCTTATATATAACCTCCTGTTCTGTAGGTTTCCAAATAAAAACACCCCCAAAAAACTTCTACTCCTCTTATTCTTTGTAAATCACATAACAAACAGAATCTCATTGGAAATTTTGGTTATCCAGTCTGCTGAGATGTATTTGTATCTAAATTTATATTAATCTGTTTTCACCTTAGCTGTGAATTTCTTTGGGAAACAAAACTGACAGCAAATTCTAAGCAAAACACTGGTCCAAATTTGCAAGTTTGGGTCCAAATTTCTCATACTATCCCAAAGTGTCTAACATTGAAATTCTAACTTCAGAGATGTGTATTAATGCATATTTTAACTCATGCAAATTGTAAGGTCTAGCAATGTAGTGGAAACATTCCTTTTAAAAAGAGAAATAGTTCCAGATATATGGATTTAACCCACATCTATAATTTTTAAGGAGCTTATTCCTAATGAATATAGGAATGCCCTATTACCTGAAAATTAAGATCACTTTAATTAGTGACTATAGGAAAACCATAGAGTGCATCCCACCAGTAAAAAGAAATGAACAAACATCAAACAAAACATAATGAGTATATCTTGCATAGTATTACTCATATAGCATTTTAATAAAATCATTCCTTATGTTTTTAACTCAAATTCTCATCTGAAATTCAGGAGATGATTTATACATAATAGTACATTATTTTCAAAAGTCATTTCATTCCAGAATATATGTAGATGTCATTAAGGAACCCTTGGACAATACTTTATGGTAAAAGCGAGTCAAAGGATACAAAAACAAGATGGAAATCTAAAAATACAAAAGTTTTCAACTGAAATAAAGGCAAACAGAACAGGCAACATTGTGTTGCAGTTACAAACACTGCCCCCCAAATTTTAGAGGCTTCACAGGACAGAGATT
>CAUYRT010019257.1:0-10130 GCA_963574885.1 Lepilemur ruficaudatus
CTGTGGGGGGTGGGCAACAGAGTGAGACTCTGTCAAAAAAAAAAAAAAAAAGAAGGAAGGAAGGAAGGAAGGAAAGAAAGAAAGAAAGAAAGAAAGAAAGAAAGAAAGAAAGAAAGAAAGAAAGAAAGAAAGAAAGAAAGAAAGAAAGAAAGAAAGAAAGAACCAAAAATCAGACACCAAAGTCTTTGGTAATGACGGCACCTCAAATAAAAATCGCAGTGAATGGCAGGAGAAAGGAACACTGGAAAGTAGTCATTAGGACATCTCATTGTGGAGAAAGAAGACTGGTTTCCACCACTGGATCTTTAAGAGGGAAAAATGCTCCTCCAGTAGCAGAACACTTTACAATAAACTGCATTTCAGTCAAGGCCAGAAGTTAAAAGGATCTAAGGATTAAGGGGCTTGATGACCACAGTTGGGGATTCTAGAGAGAATGCAGTAAGAAGGGGTAGAAAAATGCCCAGAGAGGCATCTATCTTGGCTGATGAATAAAGACAGAAGGATCTGAGACACAGTTTCTTTAGCTTGCCACAAAATTGCAAGTGACTCCGACCCACTGGTGCTTGGGAAGATCCCAAGCACTTTGGGGAGAGTCTGATTTGATGTAGTTATTGTTCCTTCTGGGCTTTTATATTTCCTCTTTCATAAACGTATGATGAGATGATAATGACTGTCAGATAAATCAACCAAGCTTTCTTGTGATATTTTATTTACTTTCCCCTAATTTAGACACAAATCCCATTAGGCAGTGACTAGGTTATTTCCCTGTTCTTAATAACATCAAACAAACTCTTAGTACACTCCATAGAGGTTAATCTTATAATATATTTCTAAATCTCAAAGGCTCAGTTTGGTTTTGATAATTTTTTTTCTTAAGATATTTGTCAGATTACTATACTTTTTATAAATATATATTATAATTGGGTAAGGATATTTTATTAAATAACAGTATAATAAACAAATATTCTAGTCATTGAGGAGAAATGTTTAACACCTGAATGATGCACAACACTGTTGTTAGTATTAGGGGAGGCACAAAAGACACTAGATTGCTTTCTAAAACTTTGTATCATTAGAGAAAAAGCCATAAATGCAAGTAAAGCAACTATACATAAATAAACATGAAATAACATCTAACAATTTTCTAGAATCATTAAAAAAAAGTTATAATATTTTACATTCTGTAGCAAGTAAATAAAACAACACATAAGTTGTTCATTCTACTGGGTTGTTTCATGAAGAATTCACAAGAAAAAGTGAATAGTGATGTAAATAGTAAAGATTTGCATTTGAATTATAAGCAAATGTTTCCATTTATACCATGGGAAGCACAAGTTGCATTAATGTTACTTAAAAACTCAAATGGATCAAGCAGGGGGAGAGGAAGGAAGATAGGGGTAAAAACCTACCTAATGGGTACGATGAACACCATTTGGGTGATGGGCACACTTATAGCTGTGACTTAAGCATTACAGAAGTGATCCATGTAACTAAAAACATTTGTACACCCTTAATACTCTGAAATTAAAAAAGAAACTCAAATGGGGATTTTTTTAGAAATGAGAGATCAGAGTTACTTGACTGACTATCTACTTCCCATTAGGCACCTCAGCTTTCTGGCCTTTTCTCAAAATAGAGATCACATTGCATACTTTTATCTATTTTTTTATACTCTGGAAAATCATATTCTATCAATAACAAGCAGTTTCTTTGTTGCTTTATCAGTATTCTCATAGTATTTTCTCAGAAAACCTCTTGGTGGATTCATCTTGATCACAAAATTAATCTTTAGGTAAAGATCAAATCACAAGGCAGGTTGAGGCCATAGCTTTGTCACTAATGTCACTATTTAAATAATGATGAGGTTTATTTAAAAAGCGAGGAATATTTCTTAAAAGACATAAGAGATTATACATGCCTATGGCAAATTCCCCAAGAAAAGTGTCCCTGTCCTAGATATATTATTGCCGGATGTCCTTGAGTGCTCATAGCAATCTTGCGAGGTAGGTGTTATTACTTCCGTTACACAGAAAAGGAAAGTGAGACGTAATGGTTACCGTCTGCCCTAGGCCACACCATTATTCAAGAGGAAAGCCAGCTTTTCAGACTAGCCATTGCTCTTAAATTCTGTGTTAAATTCCCTTGTAGGATTTCTGGAATCTTTCTCTTTCTTCTCATGCCTACTACCTTAGTTCAGGCCCTTATCATTTTGCATCAAATCCAACCTGTTCTCCAGCAAGAAAAACCTTTCATGATCTTGCCCATGACAGCTAAATTTATAGTTAAACTACCTGAAGGTTATGGAGGTTAAGGGACTTGCCTAAAGTCATACAGCTGAAAATATCAAACATGGTATTTTCACTAATTTCACATGGTAATTTCACTTATTTCACTAAGTTTAGCAGCAACTTAGTGAATGACAGGTACTGTTCTTAGTTAAAAGTTTGGAACAAGAATCAATAGTAAAAGTCTAATCTAAAACTTTTCTTTTATGTGATCTAACATGAAAATATGGATTTGTTTTATCTTCCCTGAGGGTCAATAGATGCTAGCTTTATAGTAACCCAGGAGAAACAAAAAAATCTAGTAATTCTATTCCTCCACAAAGTTAACCAAGTTCTAGTCTCTCCCTTGAAGTTCAAAGTGCCTGGTGTCATTTGTCATGACAACATGGAGTCTACATAGCATGTGCAGACACACATGCACTTACTGCTAAACTGACTCAGACCAATAAAAATCCACTAAAATAAGAAATCAGATTTTATATAGATAGACTAACTAGGTTTTCTAAGTTTTGCTTTTATTTTGTGTATATGTGTTTGTAGTCTCTTAAGCAAATTTTTAGTGAAAGAAACAATTTTTTTACTAACTAGGGTTCAAAAATTATCAGAATTCGTAAACTAAGAGAAAATATTGAATTATATTGTGAGAGAAGTTGGTAACTAAGACAGATTTTGAGACTCCAAAGACACATCAATTCCCAAGGATGGTGTAAAGCCTACAGCAAAAGCTGTTCTGATCAAGTAAAAAATTCTTAAGCATATTTTCAAGGGCAATACCTCATGGAGAATATTGAACTAGTTAACAAAACTTTTCATAGACATGGTTCTGTTGTGCAAAGTTATCATTTACTTGCATTTCCACACTAATATTAACTCTTTTTTGTGATCTTCTTTATTAATTAGCGCTGTTTTTGTTGTTGTCATAATATTAACTCTTTGGAACAAGTATTTTCCTCTTTCCTTGTGTCATTTCTTTTTCAAACATTTATTATTCTGACCTGCAACTGGTACAAGAACTTTTAAGAACAGGATCACCTACTATAGGCCTCAACAAATTACAGCTCACAGGCCAAACGCAGCATGCTGCCTATTTTTGTATGTTCCTCAAGCTAGGAATTTTTTTTATAGTTTTAAATGCTTGAAACAAATCAAAACATGAACATAGCAAGACATGTAAAAGTTATATGAAATTCAAATCTCAGTGTTCACAAACCAACTTGTATTGAAGCATATCCCTGTCCGCCCATCTGCCGGTGGCTGCTAGCGTGCTGCAATGGAGTAGTCAGAAGAAACCCTGTGTCCACAAAGCTTAAAACGTTCAGCATCTGAACCTTTACAGTAAAAGCTTGCCAAACCCCAATCTAAGACAATGATCTTCACATCCTCCAAAATTAGCTTCAAGTGAGAAGATTCTGTTTCTCTTTTTTTTGAAGACACAAAAAATGTCATTTACTTTTGTCAGGTCTGTTTCAAGGCCGACATATTCTTTGTATTAGTAAAATCAGTAACTTCAACCATCATTAAAAACTTAAATACAAGAAATATTTTCTTGAGAACAAAGTTACTAAATTGAGGCCTCTGTTAAATGGAGAGTTCTGGAAATATCATTCTAAAAGAAAAAAAGTTGCTGTTCCTTAGACTATATGTTATATTCGTGTTGTATGAATATGAACTTTGTCTCAAATGCTTGGATAAGACATTTAATATGTTTTATACATTGAACGAGGGTAATTATAGCAACCTCCTAGGTTTATTGTAAAGTATAACTGTGATAATGAGTCAAGTTTTGAGCATTCTGTTCTAGCTTACAATAGTCAATGCATTTTAATTTCCCTCCTCTGTATCTATTCAAATGCTGGGTAGGCTCTCTGATCCCTTAAGGCTAAAATCAGATCTAGAATACTATGTAATGGCTTGCACAAAGTAGCCTAGGAGTAAATGGTTGTTATTGTATTGTTTTTATATGTTTCAAACATTTATTCTGGTTTCATAGTGTATAAATCTAGTCTCTACGTCTGCTTTCTCTTTAAGGGCATCATTTTTCATCCTAAGCATGGCCATATAGATGCCTACCTCCTACACTTCCAAGTACCATGCATTTTATGTTTATTACAATGTGTTCAATTTGCATTATTTCAGATCCCTATACCATGGGTTTAGAAATTTCTGATTAATAAACACAATAAAAATTATTTCTCTCATTTATTTTTCTAGCATTATAAGGGTAATTACATCTAAGCAGTGTGATACTATGGTTAATCTGCATGGATGACCGGGATTTCAGTGGCAGATGGCAACCCATCGACGTTATGACTGCAGTTTACTGTAGCATTTTCACAAGTTTTTAAATTAAAATTCTCAGCTGAAAAAGTGCCACAAGATTGAAGAAAGGACCTTTAAAATGAAGTAACTTGCATAAGCCTTCATGAATTACTATGTTAATTCTATCGTTTTTTTAGGTCTTCAAGGTATATGCCTTATGTTGTTGTACCACACTGTTATGACATTATAGGCTGCAAAGGGAGACTCTCTTGCCTCAGATTTTCACTCAAGAATTGGTACTTTTGCTTCAGTGTTCACCACCATATGTTGGGCAGTGAGTGTGTTAGTAACTTAGAGGATTTTTGAAGTGACCTTAGTTTTACTGTATCTATCTTGGATTATTACATTTATTAGGTTATAAAGGATGAAATGTCTGATTTCCTTAAGTACTAAGTTTGACAGTTGATATCTCTGACATTTCACTTTTACACGTCTTGTTTTATTTTTATTGTGAAGGTACATCCTTATTATTTCAAATACATAGTTTGGCTTGTGATTATTTTTCAATATTTTTTAGAGCAATTTTTGTGAAACCATAGATAAGTAAAAAATTTGTCTTATTTCGAGTATGAGTTCTGCTCGACCACATGTCACACAAACAACACTGCTCAAACTACAGCAGCTAGACTTGGAAACTCTCTGTCATCCACCATATTTACCAGACCTTACACCAACTGACTTCTTCCTGGCTTTGGACCACTTCTTGCAAGAAAAAACATTCAATTCTCAACAAGCTGTAGAAAACGCCTTTTGTGATTTCATCGCCACTTGCACCCCTGGCTTCTTTACTGCTGGCATAAACAAGCTACGGTTACGATGTCAAAACTGTGCCGATAGTTTAGGTGCATACTTTGATTAATTGTACTGCTTCTTGTTTGAGATATAATAAACTAAACTTTTGACTTGAAATCAGACATTTCATATTTAGTGACCAGTATTTTCATTATTTAGAAATGTAACAGAAGATAGTTTTCTTCCTAACTAGAGTAGCATGTAAAATCATATAAAGTAAGACTCATGTGAATACAGGTGCATACACCTACAGAGAAACACAGTAAAAGTTTTCTGAACTAACTTGTAAAATTTCATGTTATGGAAATAATAACTTTTTTCTTATATTCCCATCTGCTTCCTCTGATTCCATACTGCAGCTTCCAGACCGTTTAGTGACCAAGCAGACCAAAAAGATTATTAGAAATATGACCAAATTTAGGATACACTGGCTCTGAGTAAGAGCATGAGCTATTAGTTATGTGCATAATCTTCAGCTAATGGACTTTGTGACTGTATTAGCTGCTTAGCTAATGACTTAGCTTTGTGACTGTATTACCTGCCTTCTTTTCTGTTTTTTTTTTCCTTGATTATATAAACTGGATCCCAGATTACTTAGTTTATCAAATAATTTATCCATCAGTAAGAGGTGTTGGGATATGCACAAATGAAACAAAGGTATTGTCTTAGAGAATAAAATCAATAAACTTTACGAACTTTAGTAGTGGCTCAAATTGAGAGATGTGATTTATCATTGAGTCCAGAAAGTGATGATACTGCAACAGCAGCTGGAACTTGATCATATCTTTATATTGCATGTATTCAGTACTATGGAGAACTAAAAATCCAAATTTTGTGAAGTTTTTCTCTTAAATTAATTAGAATGGAGAGAAAGAGACAAGGCTAGCATGCAAGAGAAAACATGTAATCTGTGAGTTATCTATGCGACATCTTAGTAAACAATTGTTAGAGATGAATCACTAATGGCTACTAATCGCTTGATAAGTGAATTTATATCATCTATAATGTCTTTGCATTATATCTCTGTAAAAGGTTGGCATATTGTTAAAATGTGATTTACCCAAGACAGGGTAGTAGAAGCAAAGGCTTTCATCAAAAAAATGCAAAGTAGTTGCTCTGGTCAATTATGTGAGAAGATAGAATATATGTTAGTGTCTACATTTTACAAAGTTAATCCTAGATGCTTTGTTAACGTTTCAAAATTTAAAATGTAATATTTGTAGATGCATTATATAGTTCTTATGTGAAAAATAATGCATCTGGAGTTAATATTAAATAAATATAAAACTTATAATAATTAAACATAAAGGGGTCATTAGAAGTTATCAAACATTTATTGAGAATCTATTAGCTGTTAAACGCTGAGGATACAAAGATCATTAAGAGAAGATGCTTACCTTCAAGGAGCTCACTTTCCAGCATGGAAAACAGAAAAAAAATTATACCATGTTTTGAGTGTGGTTGTGTAGTCCCTAGTGCTGTTCATAAGAATTACAATTCTCCTTTTTCCAGGCTCAGAGTAGAATTGTACTCCCCAATGCCTTGAAGTTAGATGTGGCCATTTGAATTGTTTTAGCTGATTAAAGGTGAACAAGTGTCATATATACATATATATATATATATATATATGTATCAGAAACCTTAAGAGCCAGAGCAGGATTCAATATATTCTTTTTCTTCCCTACTGTCAGTGTTGAGCTCTGAAGCACGTGTTTGCCATGGAAACTCAGCCTTGGTGGCTGAGTTACCAGAAGGAGTAGAGGCCTTTTGGTAATCTGCATTAGACATGTATAATAACTAAGAGATACATGTTTGTTGTTTTAAGTCACTGGAATTTTGGAGTTCTTTGCTACTGAGGTGTAACTTAACCCATGCTGACTGATACTGCTATTATGTATAATATATGTAGGAGGCACGACACATTCTGAGCATACTGTTCAAGGTTGTAATAGATAGGATCAAATGAATAATTAATCATGAAATTTGGCTTCTCTAATGGAATAGCTTGGCATGAGGACCAGAATGAACACCCTCCATATTAGAGGAGGCTCCTATCTCTCATTTTCTACTCTGCCTCTCATCTGATCAACTCCTACATAGAGAACTACTGAGAAAAGGCATTAGTTCAGGGGCTTCCTGAGTCAGTGATTTATGACAGATGTCAGTGGTGGTAAGAGCAGAATTTAGGGATGGTGATTTACACCTCAGAGAACGTTCTACCATTTAACTGAGTCAAGGATATTATTTGGGGTGAATCAATGTTTCTCAAACCCAGCTGGTCAACAAAATTGCCTGAAGAACCTGTTTTAGAAGTTGAGAAATGAAAAATGTTTATAAAGTATTACTGAACACATGGGGAAAATGCAAGCCATACCAAAAGATTACAAGATAAACAGCATAAATCTCTTCTTTTACGTAGACTGTAAGACTTACTCCAAAAAAGAAATAGTGTAAATAGTTTTTGTCTGCTTCTCAAAATATGGAATGTAGGTCAATATGTGTGTGTGTGTGTGTGTGTGTGTGTGTGTGTGTGTGTGTGTGTAGCACAAAAATTTCACCTGGAAATATTCAACTAACAAAGTTCTCCTGAATAGAGCTCAACTCTGTTGGATCAGCCAGCAACATCGATTTTCCGTATTCTTATTCTCCAACTGAAAAGAATCAAGTCAAATCTGCAGGGAATGAAAACTAAGCAGCTCTTTACATGAAGGTCCATGTCCTGTTGCATTTATCTTGTAGGTTAAAATCATTCATTGATTGCTAATCACCTGTGGTTGTTTACACACAACAGGTTCCCAGGATAGCACAAAACCACAAGGAGGATTATACATACCACAGGAAACAATCAATAAAAAAGGCTCATAATGATCTTCCTAAGAGGAAACTGAAAGATTTTTCCTTTGTGACAGTCTGTATATGTGTGATAGGATTGTCAAAACAGACATAAGGGCTTCCAGCTGGCAGAAAAAATGTTTTTAACATTTGGTTTCCATATCCACTTTTCTTGTCTCACTATAATGATATTAAAAGTGAAAAAAAATCATTTCAAAATTTCTTTTAATAGATAATTTACTCTTCACTTTGTATATTTGCCCAAATAATCATGGAACGTTTCTTTTGTCACCTTTGGAATATTACTGGGTTTTTTGGGGGGAAAGGTTGTTTTATTTTGCCTTGCTAATGCCTAAAGCATCCAATCAAGACTCCATTTTCATCATCTAAAAGAAATTGGATGATATTTAGTTTAGGATTCTTAAAAGTGATTCAGTGCATCTTCAATTCGAAAATGATTACTTGGTCTTAAACAAAAAGCACATTGTGCATAATCAACTAAAATACATTGAAACATATTTCAGGCACTGGACTAGGAATAGAAACTAAAACCATGAATGAAATTAAAACTCACCTTTATAAATTTCACACTCCAATAGTTATATCTTACAGATTTCTGATCTACAGTGTATATTATACCTACTTCTTGTTTGAGGAAATAATGGAACCCATTAACTCGATCAACATGAGTTTATCTTTGCTGAGCTTTATCCTTTAGTATCTATATAAAACTACAGCTTTGATATGTTTAATTCTTAAAAACTGCCCTAAACAAATTAAATTTAGAAAAAAATCTTTCACTTCAGTCCCCAAAACAAGAATAAAGGAGACTGACCCATCTGAGAACACTCCCACGTAAGGAGACAGTATAGCTCATTTAAAATTCCTTGAGATCTTCCAATAATCATTTCCTGTTACTTCCTGATTTCATAAAGTTGCCTTATAATTTCTCTCCCAGCAATATCTGATAGTGATATAATTCTAATAAGTGATTTAAGATGATTGAATCTATGTGCATTTGTGAACCAAGTATTCTTAGAATCAGCCAGCTGCTACTGTTATAAATTTAATATGGCAAATATCAACTTAAACTCTATTATGTGAACACTGACTGTAAATTGCTTAATGGTCACCATTTACTTTCAGTACTTCTGAAACTTCATGACACTCCATTTTGCATAATTATACAAAAATTTTTAAAGTTTTAAGTTATATACTTGGTACGGTTTGATAAAGGGGCTTTTGGATAGCTATCAGGGGCTAATTGTGAGGGGAAAACAAGTGGAAGTTCTCTAACTATATACTTGTGTACAGACTTTGAGAGTGAATGTCAAAATCTTTATGCCAGATAGTTTTACTTGCTGTTCCAATTATCTGAAGATCACGGTATGGAATCATAATTTACTCCCCAAACTACTCAGGCCTTCCAGAACACTGCCTAAAATTAAATCTTCTGCTTGTGCATGGCTTATGAAAAATGAATGGCAGTTCATTTTCACAACACATGACAAACATAAAAGAAATTATGAATTAATTTTAAACCCTGCTTAGCAGAGTTTTATCAAATTGATGGCATCCTTTGTCTCACTGAAGTCAGGCATCAGAATTGATATGCTTAATTAGAATCAGGAATCTCTAAATGTTTCAGAGTGACAGCTCAGTTCATACTATCCCCCTCCTCCTACAATGATTGGAATCCTAAAACAAAACAATTGACTTAAAAGGTTGACTAGATTTTAACAATCCATTTTTGGGGAATTGGGGGGTGGGGGGTAGACCCAAGGCTGAGCGACGTGGGGGGTCACTGTGGAGGGGTGGGATATGCTTGAAAAGTAGTGGGGGAGTGGAATTAGGGGTCTCAATAGGGGAAAGGAATTCCTCAAAAACTGATTCATGTGATTA